>PVKA01004435.1:0-99111 GCA_004027165.1 Ctenomys sociabilis | reverse complement strand
AAAAAAAAAAAAAAAAAAAAAAAAAAAAAAAAAAAAAAAAAAAAAAAAAAAAAAAAAGAACCAGGAACACTTTTCAGTGACTAGTTTTTCAAAGGTTTTTTTTGAATACAGAAGCATCTAAAATGTACTGATAACCCATATTCCCACGTTTCATTATATTTTACCCTATCCTGAATTAGTCAAAGTTATTTCATGCCAATAAATCCCATTTCTCACTGCCAAAGGGTCCAAAGCAGCAGTTTTCAACTGCCACATCACAACCGTGTGTGCTGTTAGTGTGCTATAGAAAACTACAGTTTACAGTAAGTAATTCTTTATTAGTAAAAAAGTAGCAAAGTCTAAATGAGTGAAATACAGGGATAGGTTCAAGATTTTCTTTTGATAATGTTACCATCCATCACTCATTTGAATTCTAATATCTCCCTCAGTCACAAGATCTTATCTAGGTCACAACTCCAGGAGTGTCTTTTATATGAATGTCATGTGTCATGTGTGTCACGGTGGAGAAGACCTGGCCTATTACTCTTCCTCTACCTCCTATCTTTCCTAGTAGTTGTGAATATATATTAGATTTCCAATAAATACTGACTGATTATATCAAGGTGAAAATACCCTGCAGTAAGTATCTGAAAAGAGTTTAATTACAAGAAAGCTAAACCTTTAGAAATTCCAAATCATGAATCTGTCATCTTCTGGCTACACCCTCAAAACTTTTGTCAGTTTTCTCAATAAATTTTGACATGGATTTCAAGTTATGAATAACACTTAGGTGAAAAGTATTTAGCATAAGATATCCATCCCTACTGCTATGCTTGATGTGAGAATAGCCAACCTATATTTGCTTAAAAGCTTTTATGATATTAAAAGGCCATAGTTAAATCATACCCTAGAGTATATGATTATGGAGCTGAGAATTCATTCTCAAAAGAAAAAGTCATGCCCCAAATCATTGTTCTCAAAGTCAAATATCCTCTCAAATCTGTTTCTAAAAAGGTCATTTACAGGTTCTTTTAGAACTCAGAGTTTATTTGCCCAAGCAAAAAGTGGGTAGATTGTTACAAGTTTGTTTTGACTTGAAGTCTAAGTGAAAAAATATACTCATCTAGAAACAAAACTGGAGGTAGAGGAAGCGGATAAAACTAGTGATAAAACAGTCAATAAAAAAATAATGACCTAAGAAAATAATATAATAAAGTGATTCCCAGCACCCACGCCAGGAGCTGAAGAACCAGAATTCAATGCTGACAGTCTCACTTACTAGCTGTGAGACCCTAGGCAGGGCATCTTTGCAGAGAATTGTACAGTATCATGCATATCTCTAATAGGTTCTGTGAAACCATATAAGCCCTTCAGAACTAAGAGAACTTTACCAAGGAAGCTAGAAATTCCAGTTTACAAGCCTTCCTTCCAGTAAACACAGTACCTAAAAGGATCCCTCCTGATTTTTAGGTGTATGATTACACACCCTACTGACTTATGGATGTTTGGCCTTAACTTTATATATTCAGAATGATGTTGATGCTGGTTGGGGTGGTGCATGCCTGTAATCGCAGCACTGGGGAGACTGAGGCAGGAGGACCACTGTGAGTTGAAGGCCAGCCTGAGCTACAAAGTGGGCCAGCCTGAACTGCACAGCAAAATCATGTCTCAAAAGTAAAAAAACAACAACAACAAAATGATGGTGGTGAAAAAGCCTTTTTAAAATACAGAACAGCCAGGGTGTAATGGCACACACTATAATCCCAGCACTTTGGAATGCTGAGGCAGAAAGATTGCCAAAACTATGAGGCCAGCCATGGCTATATGGTTGAGTTCAAGCCCACTTAAATTACAGAGTGAGACCTTGTCTCAAAAAAAAGAGGTAAACAATACATATTTAGTGCCAATTTAGTTACTTGTTTTCTATTCAGTGATGGTTTCCCTTCACTAAGTAGAGTCAGACTAATTATTCCTCATTTACAATTCCTGTCTCAGTTACTTTTCTCTACTTGCTGGGACAAAATACCCAAGGCTTTGGGGAAACAACTAGACACAAACCGTGACAATTTGCAGTCATAGGTTTACTGGCTATATGCAGTTGCTCATCTAACTAACTGCTTTTTTGTAAGGCTCTTCTTGAAACAAAATTAATACAATGTTGGATATGTGAAAAAGGAACATTAAAAATTAATTAAAAAACATGGTTGCAAGCTACAAAATGTCTTAATTTTTTCAGGTCAGAGAGTGGGTAAGGAAATGAGCTCCAATTCCATGCAACTAATGGAAAATACTTATTGCTGAGCCGTGTTTGGCAGACCTCCAGGATTCTTTCGTAATGCACAGCAGGATACCAACAAGTACTGATAAGATACACTGCTGGACCTGAGGGCATTGCTGATGCCTTTAATGTGAAATTATAATCAGAAAGCATTAGTCACTATTGCAAGGGAAAGCAGCCTTCCACATCAAAGGTGGCTTAAAGGGGCTCCGGGCGCTGTGAAATATTCCTAGGTTAAAATGTCTACCCAAGGAAACAGGGGAAGAAAACTGTCCATGCAGGAAATATTCAAGTATTTATAATCCTATTTTTGATAACTAATTAATAAAATAATGAGCCTGTTATTTCAAATATCTCCATTGTAGTTAACATAATTTTTACTGTGATGTGTCTCTCTTTTTTTCGTAGAATGGGGGATTGAACTTGACAGGCAAGCACTTATTCTACTGAGCCATCTTCCCCAGCCTCAAAATGGAACAGTTTTTTATTTTGTTTTGTTTTTTTGCGGTACCAGGGATTGAACTCAGGACCTTGCACTTGCCAGGCAAGCGCTTATTCTACTGAGCTATCTTCCCAGCCCTAACATAATTTTTGACAGAATTCAGTTACATTACCTCTTTTAGATGGCCTCCAAAATAACAGATACAGTGGTTCTTCATGAAAACCTAATTTTACTCACTCAAGACTTCCTAGTTCTTCACATTAACCTGTGGGGCATATATCAGCAGGAGCACAGGGAAGAGATTATGGTTTTGGAACAATGTAAACTAAACTTTTGGAAACAGGAAATGGGGAGGGAAATAGGAAAAAAGAATCAACTTGAATCACATACAGGTACAAATTCTCTATGATGACTGTGATCATTATTTGCATCTAAAATGTACCAACAGGGTTGGTGAGATAGTTCAACAGTGTAAAGCTCCTGCTTAGGCAAGCAAAGGGACCACAGTTCAATCCCTGGTACCACATGCATGCCAGCCCCACCCCCAGGGCAGGCTGAGCAGGCCACAAAAAAAAAAATAAAATGTAACGATAGCATCTGATTTTTTTTATGCATTTAGTGCAGGGTCTACAGATTAGACTCATAGTGATCCTCCTGTTTTCAGCCTCTGAAGTGCTGGGATTACAGGTGTGCGCCACCATGTGCAGTTTCAATCACCCATCTCAGTATGCCCGGGGGGCAGGGCCAGCACAGCATGCAGTGCTGGGGATAGAAACCTTGTCCCTGCACTCTGCCTAAGCAGGCGCTTTAGTCCACTGAGCTATTTGGCTGGCCAACATCTGATTTTAAAAAAGCATATTGTACTTCAGTAATCTGGCCTGTAATCACCTGTACATTTCTCACTGATCTTGTCCATCTACACTACTTGATCATAGCAACTGAAGTTCTCAATCCAAAGTACAAACGATATTACAAAACATCACCTAGGTACGGTTCACAGGAAAGGAGACCATGTTGGTCTAGTTGCCCACCATATCTCCAGTGCCCACCAATGAAAATCCTTAACCTAGTTTTACTGGGTGTCAATCACACACTGGTGCTAGTGAAGATCTGGGATACAGGCCTTGATCTCTGAGACTAATACCATAAAGGAGACTTAACAGGAGCCAGGAGAAAAAAGGAACAGAAAACAGGCTGGTGTGATAGCCTAAGAGTTTGGGAAAGACAACATTTATTATTGTTCCTCCAAATGGTCACATGATCATCTTCCCACCAACAGTCAGGTTTTTGCTCAAATGTTGCTCAGCAACAGAAGGCCCTCTGACCTGTAATATTAAGACAGGTAATTCCATCACCTGCCACCCACTCATCTTGCTACTGATTTTCCTTTCATGTCATTGGATTTCTTTTTCTTATTTTGTTACTAAGAATCGAACTCAGGACCTTGTGTTTGCCAGGGAGACACTGGGCCACTGAGGCCAAGCTATAACCCCAATCCTGATTTCTTTATAGAGTTCATCACTATTTGGAATTGTATTATTTACTTGTTAGGCTATCTATCTCCTGTCATTAAAATGAAAGTTCCAACTGCTGTGTGTGGTGCTGCACATTTGTAAACCTAGAATTTTTGCTGAGGCAAAAGATCACTGAACCAAGAGTTTCTGTTCAAGGCCAACCTGAACTACATAATGGGACAATGTCTCAATCCCACCACCACAAAAAGGTAAATTCTATGAAATCTGAACTTCATCTGTCTTGTACACTACTCTATCCTTTACATTGAGTATAATAGCTAGGACACAACAGACATTCAGTAACACTTGGAGGAAGGAGAAACTCTCACCAGGAAAGTATACATGAAAGATATATTTTGTTGAGGCAGGGTTTCTCTGTGTAGTTCAGGTTGGCCTTGAATTTGAGGTGAGCCTCTTGCCTCAGCCTCCCAAGTGCTGGGACTACAGGCTGGGATTTTACAGGTGTGTGCCACCACACTAAGCACATCAACAATATTTATAGGAGATTCTCCTCACACAGAAGGGCCTTAATACATAAAATTAATTTAAAAATCATTTCAACAACAACAAAAAAACAGAAATCAAGCTAGTTATAGCAATCAATAACCACAGAATTCTGAAATCTATGATATCGCAGTGGAAGCATTAATTAAGCAATAATGCCAGGAAAAGACTTTCATCTACTACTGTTTATAATGCCTCTAAAATTATAAATCTTTTTTCTAGAATGTTTGGTGATTGGTTATAATTTACTCAAATAAAGGTCAATTCAAGTTAATTTCTGTGAAAAAGACCAATACGTGGGCACTAAGAATTATTTTCTATACTTAAACCTATAGCAGATATATTTTTCCCAAGGTGGTGTGGCTCAAACCTAAGGCCTCATGCATGCCAGATAAGTATTCCACTGAGCTATACACCCCACCCTGAAGCAATTATTTTGAAAAGGCTACTGATGGAGCTGGAATACAGTAATAAAATTACAAAGTGGAGTCACAAAGTGAAACTTGCACAACCAGTTCACTTATGCTAATGAGACTGTAAACTCAGGATAAACTCCCCTTCACTGGTACACTCTGCAGGACCTAGATATAATACCAGGTACACAGAAAGTATTATTTTCAATTGAAAAGTAACATTGAAAGCTTACCCAAAAACTAAAGACCTGCTAAATTTTTAGGAGGGAAAAGGAGGCCATTGGGCTCCACACTGAACCAAAAATTTGGTCTGAAGAAAAAAAGAAGCAGCTGCATAAAAATGGTAGTTTCTTTTGCATCTTGGAATATTTTAAAAACTGGATCTAGCAACATTATTTACTTTTACTCCTCCAAATCCTGTTGTGATCTTGGAATCAATCTTGGAAATCTTCAAAAAGGAGCAATTTAGTTAGTTCTGATTAATAAATGGCAAGCTAGCAGAAGAGCTGATAGGTTCTGCTGCGTGCTTCTTTTTGCCTATTTTCTGCAGTGAATAAGCACTGCTTTTGTAAAAACAAAACAACAAAAAAAGCTTTCATAAAGAAAAAAGACATGAAAGCAAATAAGTAGGACAACTATTACTTTTTCCCCTTTCTCTAAACATTAACAGTGCTGTGTTTGTGCAGAGATTCAACTGTCAGGGAACAACTGACTAGCAGATCCTTCACTCAGATATGTTTTATGCACAGATAAGGTGCTTTGCATTGGGAACAAGCCTGTGGGCAAATGTTTCAGCAGAGACTAAGGCTTGAAAATAAGCACTCAGAGCGAGCCTCAAGGCCCCATTTCAGAAGCCTATAAAAAGACTTTCATGCCATGCTGGATGAGATCAAAGGTGCACCCATGTCTTCGTGTCAGGAACCCTCTGATTCTATCTGTGGAGGACCTCAAAGAGCTTTACAGCCGGGCGTGGTGGTGCATGCCTGTAATCCCAGCACTCGGGAGGCTGAGGCATGAGGATTGTTGGGAGTTCGAGACAACAAACAAAGTGAGCTTAAGGCCAGCCTGAACTGCATAGTGAGACCCTGTCTCAAGAAGACAAAAAAAAAAAAAAAAAAAGAGCTTTACATTATAAGAATGCTATCTAGAGGTAGTTACTGTGTTCAAAACGAAAGCTGGGACATGAAGACACCACAAGAGCAACAGAGGCGTCAGGGTGGTGATGTCATCACACATTATGTGGCTTCTGGAAAAGTCCACTGTAGGCTGGCAAACGGGTGAGTGCAAAGGATAAATACTTTCTCAGGATTGTTCTGAGAAGTTCTGACCAGAAATTCCCAGCAAAGGTTGTGGCCAATCAGAGGATAGATAATCAACACCCCTTTCAACAGTACAGTTCTGAAGAAGGGTTTCTCAAGCCAACACTACTGATGTTTTGAAGTGTTGTGGTCTTTGTTAAGAGGGGCTGTCTGTACTTGCAGGAAGTTGAGCAGTGTCATTGGCCTCTGTGTACTAGATACCAAAAGCATTCCCCCTCCCCCATTCTGACAACCAAAAATGCCTTCAGATACTCCCAAATATTCCCTGGTGGATAGCCATGGTGCCTCGGGACACTTACTGTATTCTACTGAAATGTGAGTTATAAAATATTTACCACCCATTGCCTTCTCAGACCCCAACACCTCTAATTTCTCCCTATTCCCACATAGATATGTTCCTTCTGTGCTTTTGTTAAGTCACAAACAGCAAGGGCCAGTGGGTAATAAGTACAGGACGAGTCAGGTCAGGCAGAAATTCTGGTCAAAGTTCACCTTCAGACATTAAAGTTGTTGCCGACCCACTGTCTAGTAGGGCAGAGCACAGCACATTCAGGCAGCCATTCTTCTCACCAAATAGCAACCCAATCCTCAAGAATTGATGTTGTTCCTCCAAAAACAGGAGGGAAGAGGCAAATGTATGATGGGGAAGAGGAAGATAAACTTAACTATGAAGCCAAGGAAGTGCCATACAAAGCTCGGATGCACAATCACAGAAACCTCCCAACTGGAAAACTCCCAACTGAAGCATTTGAGAGTTTTTTTTTTTTTTTTTTGTCAGCATGTGGCTGAAGTAGCAAAACTGCTAGAAAATCTACATCCTCAACACTTCCAAGTCCAATATTCACTTCCTGCAAGAGCTGTCCCTCATCCGTTTATTCTGCAGGGGTTAAGATTAAGTTTTCAGGCCAGGAGACCGGATCAGTGGAATAAACGCTTCCCTGGGAAGCGCAAGGCCTGAGTTTGATACATGGTTCCGCTACAAAAAAAAAAAAAAAAAAAAAAAAAAAAAATCACGTTTTCTCCTGAAAACTGCCTCTGCCAACCTAGGTCCCTTCACCCCAAAATCTAGCATTACTCCTTATCCTTTGAATCGCCTCTTCCCCGCAGGCCTCACACTGCTTCCCACCAGCCCCGGAAGAGACTGCAGCGCGATGGAATATGTCTTATAATCCCAGAAATCCCAGCACCCAGGAGGCTGAGACCGGAAGATCACCACGAGTTCGAGGGCAACCTGAACTACTTATTTATTGAGTTCAGACCAGCCTGAACTACATACCTAAGCCCTGTCTTTAAGAAAAAGGAAAAGGAAAGGTATCACTGTTGTGGTGCCTCAGACTCTCCGATCCCAGATACTCTCCTTTCCTCTGGCGACTTCACGCAGGCGGTTTTCTCTATCGATTTTTCCCCCATACAGTATTTCCCCTACCATCGTCAAAACTCTTCCAGATCCCGGGAAACCAGGACTGCCCAAACAATATGTGCACCCTCGGGACTGCGCGTAGCACCCTCTGGGACTCGCTCCTCAGCGCGTGCCCCAGGAACTCCTACCCCGCCCGCGCGCCCTCGGCCCGCCGCCCGGCCTCCTCCCGCACGTCCACCTCGACTACCCCTGGGAACTCTCGTGGGCCCTTCCGCCCCGCCACCCCTCATTCTCTAGGTCCCTGCTCGCCTTCCCAGGGCAGCGACACCACCCAGTCAACCGCCAAGCCTCTGAACCCCCGTCTGGCTGCTCTTTCAGGCTATGTGTGGCCTCCGAATCAGCGCCCCGGGCCCAGGCTGAGTCTCCCTTGGAGGGCCCAGCAACTCACCCAGGACGAGGCAGAGGAGAACAGGGGCAAGGCGGAAGCACAGCATGGTCCTGCAGAGCAGTGGCAGCGGAGAGAGCGGTGACACCAGCGACAAGGCTTACGGGACCTGAAGCTAGAACTCGAGTGACCACCGATCAGGGCGCCGCAAATGCCAAGACTCAAGCCTCCGGCCCCAGTCACAAGATCAGGGGCGGGGTTCATCCTCGCCTTCACCCAATCCCCGCGTCGAACAGTGGGGAGGGAGGGTGAGGAGGGGGCCAGTGGGCGGGGCGACCACGCCCTAGCTTTTTGGTTCACAACCATTATTAAGCTCCTAGCAGATAAACTCGGAAAGCATTTTCTAAGGCCCAGGAGGGAATGTGAACTTTTGAAGGCTGTAGATCTATTATTTCTGTCCTGGCTCCTTAAGGAAAAAGAATAATTTTCCAGAGGTAAAGCTGGTTAGGCATCACACTGTAATACATACAAAATAATAATTATTCTCTGAACATCACTGCTACCTATACAGTTCAGACTTAGATGGCCCAGGGATCTATAGAATCCCTAACCACCTGAGTTCACAAAGTTGCAACACCCTGTTCTCAGATAGGGAAATTCAACACAGAAAGAGGAAGTTGTCATTTTCAATACAGGAAGAAAAAAGTGGAAGCAATAAAATAGAAGATAAAGAGAAAACAAATAATGATTATTTACTCCAAGAGAAGCACTGTTGGCTGGGCAACAGGTGCAGGGCTGTAATCCCAGCATTGGGGAGGCTGAGGCAGGAGGATCACAGTAAGTTTAAAGCCAGAGAGAGAGAGAGAGTACATTATAGATACTGTTAACATTACACATACATCCAGCTATTTTTCCTACATGCATACACACAAATATGCTGTACTGAGTTTACACTGAACATAGTATTTGGTATACTTGTGAGGTGAACATACAAAAACTAAGTCAACAGATGAAAGCATTCAAAAGCCATATAAATCTCTAGTTGGAATAAAACATTGATTCACATTAGTTTCCAAAAGAATCATCTCAAAGTTTGTTTGTTTGTTTGCAGATCCCTGTACCTAATTCTCTCAAAGAATGAGAAAGACAAGCTCTATGGAAATCTTATAATTCTGCTTTTGTTTATTTGTTTGAATTTTAAACCAGAGTTTCATTCATTTGCCCTGTCTTTGCCTCCAAGAGTGACTGGGACTACAGCTGCACATGGCAAGGTTCTGCTTAATGTTTTCTTAAAACAAATACTCCAAGTGAGTCAGATGCTTTTGTTCAAGGACCACATTTTAAGAAAAACTAAAACACAGCCTCAAAAATCATCCAGTTCAAAAAAAAACCCTAAATCATCCAGTCCAGATCTTAATCCAGGATCTACGAATTAGCTGGGTCAGGAGTTTGCATGGTGGAAAGGTTTAGTGAACCCTCAGTTCACTACATTATATGTGCTGTTTTTGTTTTGCTTTGTTTTCAGACAGGATCTCACTATATAGTTTGAGCTGGCTTTGAACTCACAGGAATCTTTCTGCCTCAGGCTTTTTTTGCCTCAGTCTTCCAAGTGCTGGGATTACAGGATTACAGGCTTTTATAACACCATGGCCGGCTACATGAAATATTTATGTACATGGATTTTCCTGAGGAAGTTTGTACGTTTAACAATTTCTCAAATGGCACCTATAACTCCACACCCAGTCCTCACTCCAACCTAGTCTTTGCTTATTAAAGTGAGGACACTTATTAGTGAATGTTGTCCATTATGGACAAGAAAAAGTCATGAGCAAGTACCTTGTCCAGTACAGGACTCTAGTATTTATTAGCCTCTCACAAAATGTCATTCGATTGCCCTACCATTAACAGCGCTTGGCCAGAGCTGCCTCCGGGATACAGGAGTCCTTAGAGAACACATGTCTAAGATGAGTCCTCAGAAATCACTTGAGCAGTCCTTGCTGGTGGACTTCAGCCCCGCTCCCCACACTGGAAGTTGCACAGTTTTCATGTTCAGCAAAATCTTAAATTCCAGAAAAGGGAGAAGAGTGGGGAGAACATTGAATTGGCAGTCAGAGGAACTGGGTGTGGGGGCTCTCTTCCTGGCCGTGTGACTTCAGGGAAGTCGCTTCATCCCTTTGACCTTCTGTGTCCTTATCTGTAAAAGGAAACCATGGAACTGTAGCTGTGTTTCTCTCCCTGGTTGGACTTGTAGAGCTTCAAAAGTAGAGCTATCTTTTGGCTCTATCCCTTAAGGTTCTGATTCATCTGATCTGGAGTCAAGCCTAGGCATGGTATGTTTCTCAAAACAGACCCAAGGCAGCATTAATAAGTCAGAAATGGTTGCTCAGGTTGCATTGGCTTTATAATCTTGAGTCTAGATAAGTTAAGTACTCATTTATCAAAAATATAAGTAAGTAATGTGTCCCACTTGACAAAAATCACTGCCTTTTATCTCTTGTAAATCTCATACTTTTAAAAAGAAACACAGCAAGCTGGGCATGGTGGTGTGGTGCACGGTAGTGTAATCCCAGCACATGGGAGGCTGAGGCAGAAGGATTGCCTGAGTTCCGTACCAGCCTGGGCTACATGGTGAATTCAAAGCCAGCCTGAACTACACAGTGAGACCCTGTCTCAAACAAACAAGCAAACAAACAAATACACCAAAAAGAAACCCAGGAAAATATGTGTGGCTTTATAAACTATATCCACCCCATAAAAAGTTTTTCCTCAGGCAGAAACAAACACCAGATCTCTGCCTCCAGACCACAGTGCAATGAGCAGCTCTCCACTTCTCAAAAGAAATAACCTAGAAATGCTGCTTTGTTGTTTGGACTAAATAATCCTTGGGAAAATGCAACTATGTAACCAGTAAAAAGATCAAAGACTAGGGCTAGGGAGATAGCTCAGCGCCTGCCTGGCAAATGCAAGGACCCAGGTTTGATCCCAGATAACACATGCCTTGCTGGCCCCAGGCACACAGAGCCAGCTACCAAAACCGGGCATGGTAGCTCACGCCTGTTATCCCAGAGTTGAGGAAACTGAAACAGGAAGATCACTAAGACTCCCTGCATAGTGCGACCTTGTACCAAATACAGAAATGTAAAAAGATTTAGATTTTTAAAAATCTAAGATTGGCATGGGTTTGAGGAGAGGGAAAATACACGCAACACAGGAAAGTTTTAGGGTGAGGAAGTTTTTCTGTATGACCCTGAACTGGTAGCTATGTAACATCCCATGTTTGTCAAACTTTAGGATGTACAACCCAAGGACTGACTGCTGGTGTGAACTATGGTCTTCAGTTAAGAAGCATGTGTGGCTGTTGTTCACTGCTCACCACTGGCCAGGGCAGGTGTTTATTTAGGACTATGTACTTTCAATGCAGGTTTGTGGTAAACCTAAAATTCTTCTGTTAAAAACATAAAAACTGGGGGACTGCGGAGATAGTTCAGCAGCATAAACGCCTGCCTGGCAAGCGCTTATGGTTTCATCCCCAGTAGTGCATGCTGTGCTGGCCCCAGAATCCTGGTCCCAGCACTAAGGAGGCTGAGACAGGAGGATCGCTAGGAGTCTGAACTGCATAGTGAGACCCTTTATCTAATCAATCAATCAATCAATCTATGAAAACGAATAAAAATAGAAATACATTTTTTAAATGTCTAAAAAGTGGAG
The DNA here is from genome assembly GCA_004027165.1 of Ctenomys sociabilis. Taxonomy (NCBI): domain Eukaryota; kingdom Metazoa; phylum Chordata; class Mammalia; order Rodentia; family Ctenomyidae; genus Ctenomys; species Ctenomys sociabilis. The sequence continues at coordinate 87,209 of PVKA01004435.1, read as the reverse complement.
AGCCTGAGGGAGGTGCCTTCAGCCCAGCTTAGGGCAATGGAAGCTGAATGCAGGAAGGGATAGTTCTCAGTGCTTGGGGGGAGAAGCACTAAACAATTATTTGTTGGTTGGTTTTTGCTTTTTTGAGATGGACTCGCTATGTATTCCAGGGTGTCCTACAGCTCACTTTGGAGCCCAGGTTGTGATCCTCCTGCTTCAGCCTCCCAAGTGCTGGAATTGGAAGTATGCATCAAAATGCCTGGCTCTTCTCCTAGCTTATTAAAATATATAATACATTAGCATTTTCAGTAACTACCCCACTGTTTCATTGCCTACCAGAAATGCTTAGTTGTAACCAAGACTCAGTATCATTGCCAAAGCTGTGTCCACGCCTCCTTTCTCTCTGTTCTTCAGCCTAAGCGAGCACCATTCTATGCTCCACTACCATGATGTGAACATTTTATTTATTTATTCATTCATTCATTGATTCCATACTGGGAATTGAACCAAGAACTCATGCTTGCCAGGCAGGCTCCATGCTACTGAGCTATATGCCTGGGCCCGAAATCAACAATGTAGATGTCACACATGTGAAACTTCATGGTACTTGTCTGTCTATGTTTGGGTTATTGCATTTAACATAATGATCTCTAGTGCCACACATGCGGCCACAAATAACATGATCTCATCCTTTCATGGCTGAATAGCATTTCATTTTGTATGCATGACACATTTTCTTCATTCAACAGAGAGTAAACACTTGGATTGTTTCTATTTCTTGGATATTGCAAATAGAGCTGCAGTACAATCCCTTTACTTATGGCTTTATGAATTTAATCAACATGTAAAAATTGTTAGCAAAAAAGTAGATTTGGTGGCAATTCTTTAAGTGCCATTCAACCATGTATATCTTGGTTTGAGGGTCTGCGTCTGTAGCACCGTGAAGCATTGGAAATGTAGCATGGAACCTTAGATGACAGTTTTGCAGAGCAACTCAAAGGGCCCTGTAAAGCAGCTCCACACCTGTGAGCTATGTGTCCTTGAACACATCATTAACCCTTCCTCAGAGCATATCAGGTTTTTATGTTCATTTTCCATTTTTAGACTTTTTTTTGGCAGAACAAGGGATTGAACTCAGACCCTAGTGCTTGCCAGGGAAGCATTTATCCTACTAAGCTATCTCCCTGGCTCTCCATTTTTAGACTTTTTTAAAATAAAATTTATTCTTATTATTTACTTATTAATTGGATAATGGGTCTCACTATGCATTTCAGACTCATAATGATCCTCCCAACTCAGCCTCCTCAGTGCTGAGATTAAAGGAGTGTTGGAGGGAGTGTAAAAAGATGTGGAGTTTTTTTGTACAATAGAGTACTATGCAGCCATAAAGAAACATAAACTTGAGACATTTCTAGGTTAATTGATGCACGTTGAGACTATACTCTATTGGGGTTTTGCTTGTTTCTTTGTTTTTGTTTGTTTGTTTGTATTGAGTCAGGGTCTTGTTATCTTGTTTGGGCTGGAGATGATCTCACTATGCAGCCCAGGGTGGCACTGAGCTCTCAGAGAGCCTCTTGCCTCAGCTTCCCAAGTGCTGGAATCATAGGCATGCCCCAGAATGCTCAGGGAAACCATACTCTTGTGTGAAACAAATCGGACAGACACATGTAAACAGTACTGTTACCCTAGTGTGAGAAACCAAAAGTACAAATAAAGACCAAAATATATAATAGCTATTGTGAACTACAAAGAAAACATTCAGATGGGAAGGGGAAACTAGTGAACAGGGAGAGACAAAGAAGGAAGGGAAAGCAAAAAATGAGAAAAGAAAAACAAAGAAACAAAGCTTTTGTAAATAAGAAGGGGAAGGGGTTAAAGGGAGGAAAATGAGACAAAGAAGACACAAGTTATGTCATGGACAGGGATAGATTCCATATGAGGAATGTGATCATTATGTGCATCTAAGTTGGAACAATAAGCTCAATTAATAAAAAAGAAGAAATGACATTTCACAAGGGGAAGGAAAAGGAAGAAGAAGGAATTGATCAAACTCAGGTGGGTGAAGGAGAGAATGTATTTGGGTGTCTGTCATTTCTGTGCACCCTGCAGTGATACTTGTGTTCCTTTCACTGAAGTTGCTTTGTTTTGCTTTTTGAGATAGGATCTCACTATACAGTTCAGGCTGGCCTTGAGCTCACTTTGTAGCCCAGACTGGCCTTGGGCTTACAGCAATCCGCACAGCTGACCCTCTCCATTGCTGGGATCACAGGCATGTACCACCATGTCCAGCCTCACTGAAGTTTCTAGCAGGGAAACCCTTTGGCATGTGGCTGGAGAACAAGGGTGCAGACTGTGGGGGCGAGAGTTGGGAGAGCTTGAGCCTCACAGCCTACACATCAACTTCTACCACAGTGGCAGATCGGGCTGTGAGCATGGGACCTGGTGCCCAGTCAGCCTCAGAGCTCTGGCTGTGTGAAAAGTGAATGCATTAGGGTGTCACCCCAATCCCCTCCAACAGCACATGTAAGACAGGAGTCTGCTGTGGGCACCATCTGTGAACAAGACTCATCAATTAGTTTCTGGCAATAAATTGCCTTTTTGTCAAAAAAGGAAGACAAGAGAGAACAGAAGGGGAAAAGAGAAAGACCCTATCAGATTTTCTTAAATGATAACCAAATTCAGGGGCCAGAGAAAGGATTAAGAAAGAGAAAATGATAAATGATTTTTTTTTTATTTTAGTGAAACTAGGGATTGAACTCAGGCCCTTGCACTTGCCAGGCAAGCACTTATTCTACTGAGCTATCTTCCTGGCCCCAATAAATGATTATTAAATAGATGAACAAATGACCTTGTGGTACTAGTCCACTATTTTGTGATCTTTATTTATTTTTTATTTGTATTCTTTCTCTGTCATTTGTCATTTCTTTGATCACCTTCCCCATAGTTCCTCTTAGACTCTTTTTCCTTTTGCTTTCAGGTCTTTCCTTCTTTTCTGGATAGTGCCTCCAAGCCTGGACAGTATAGTCACCACTCAAGCCTACGGAAAGGCCACCATGAGCTCAAGGAGATATCAGTACTTGCAGTGGTGCTCTTCAGGCCGATTTGCAGCTCTTCGTTTCCCCAGCAGGATTCTCCCCATAATCCCCAGCCTTCCCCAAAACATCCCATCCAATCTGCTAAGAGAAAAGGTTCCCAAGTCTGAATGTGCACCACAAGCCCCTGGAGAGCTGAGAGCACAGAAACCTTGAACCCATTGTGCAGTTTCAGCAGGTCTGGGGTAGGACAACCTGCATTTCTAACAACTTCTGAGCTGGTTGTGATAATGCTGAACAGGACAGAGACCACACTGAGTACCAACTTCCCAACCTCCTATCAGTAGTACCTAGCCTCTGGGGAATGAGATTAAGAGTCAGGGAGGGGTTACTACTATTACCTTCTAAATTATTTAGACTTATAGAACAAATGCATTGCTTTTCAAATGATTTTTCAGTTAATGAATGCAAATCACCTAAAAATCCATCTTTTTCATAAGTATATGGAATAGGTGTACAACTCAGTGGTAAAACACTTACCTATATGATCAAGTCATCTGGGTTCCACAAAATACAATAAGAAATAAAAAGAATAAAATTAAAGAGAAACAACCAGCCCAACATGGTGGCACATGACTATAATCCCAACAATCTGGAGGCTGAGGCAGCAGGATTGCTTTGAGTTCAAGGCCAGACCCTGTCTGAAAAATAAATAAATATGGGCCAGGGAGATGGCTCAGTAGAATAAGCACTTTCCTGGCAAAGGCAAGGGCCTGAGTTTAATCCCCAATTCTGCCAAAAAAAAAATAAAAATAAAAAATAAATAAACAAATAGGAGCAGGGGATTTAGCTCAGCAGCATAAGTACCTGCCTGGCAAGCACAAGGTTCTGAGTTCAATCCCTGGTACCACAAATAAATAAATAAATAAATAAATAAATAAATAAATAAATAAATAAATGGCAAGATAGCTCAGCGGAGTAGGTGCCTGCTTTGGCAAGCACAGGAACCAGGGTTCCATCCACAGTCCTGCATGCCACACCGGCCCCACCTCCAGGGTATGTTGAGCCAGAGACCGAGTCCATGTGTGGTGGCACACACCTGTAATCCAGCTCTGGGGAGGCTAAAACAGAAGGATCACTACAAATCCAAGCTGCGTGGTGAAAACCTGTACCAAATGCACAAGAAAAAAATACTCCCGTCCTTGTATCTAATCATCTTCCCTGAGCCACAACTATCAGCAGCCTTTTTAAATATACTTTTTAAGAAAAAGTTTTGCACACACCAGGACACATATAGACATTTAAATATTAAACAACTAGATTGAGTGTAGTGACACACTCCTGTAATCTCAGCATTCAGGAGGCTGAGGCAGGAGGATACCCTTGACTTCAAAGCGAGCCTGGGCTACATAATAAATTTAAGGACATCCTGGAATATATAGCAAAACCCTGTCTCAAAAATGATTAGACAAATATGAAATACAAGTGTGTTTTTCAAGCTGTTTAGTGATTTGCTTATCCCACTTAGTAGCATTATGTTTGCTTTTTTTGTCTTCTGGAGATAGGGTCTCACTATGTAATATAGGCAGGCCTTGAGCTCATTTTGTGGCCCAGGCCTGTCTGGAACTCTCAAGAATCCTCCTGCCTCAGCCTCCCAAGTGCTAGGATCACAGCCACCATTCCTGACTGCTGCGAGTTTCTTTAAGGCAGAGAATGTGACTGTTTCTTGCTTGTTTGTTTCTTTACTAGTATCACTAGATGTTTGCTGAGTAAACAGAAAACATAAGAATGGCTCTAGCTTCCAAAGGCTGCATTGTGTCTGCACTGCACTGTTGGGATTATCTCCAGGGTATGGCCTAGGGTGATTCCCTATCTGTGTCACTTCAGGGAAAGTGGCAGGATACAGGCTTTATTCCACTAGACTTGACACTTCATGCTGACAACCTTCTAAATGCCCCTTGACCTCTTTCTCTTTGTGTAGCCTTCTCTGTCTCTTTCTTACTGAATTTCTCATTGTTTCTGCCTCTGTCTCTGTATGTGTCTGTGTCTGTTTCCTCCTGTCTCTGTGTCTCATGCCAGCCTCGCTTATCCCTCCACTGTGATTTACACAGTCTCTTTCTGCTCAGTAGATTATGAAAAAACAATCCCAAGACATTATAATCTGCCAATTGTGAAATGGTGCATTACTTAAGAAATAATGACCTGTTGCTCTTTTCTTTGTAGTAGGGTTTGGAAAATGAGAGGTATTATCCAGAAATCCTTACTTCTGCCTTTCTAACACTGCTGATGGTGACAAAAGCCTGACTCTGCAAGGGGGACTGAAAAGGCTACAGCCAGTTCTTTGGCAACTGCTTGTTGCAGACTCTCCATGTAGAGTAATAAGACAATTAGGAATCAGAAGAGCCTTAGTCTGCTTCAGCTCCATTGTTTTGCTCTGGGAAGTCAAGTTACTTGCCCAAGTAGGTAATAGAGCTGGGAATAGAACTTGTACTTCTGTGTTCCTTGTCTAGTACTCTATCTCAGTTGGCTCAAGCCCTGTGCTCTAATAAAGGTCCTCTTCATTAAATGAAGGCCCAGAAAACACTACAGGCCCTGTCCACACCTGGTATAAAATATATTATTTGGAGACCTTAGCACTCTTATGACTTGAAATGTGTAAGATTCCTAGCAACTTCACTCTTCCAGATGTTATTTATTTCCTTTTCCACTGACTGTTCATTTAAGTATTTGTGGCTTCACAATGCATTTTAAGGAAGACAGTCCTTCAATCCAGAGAGAAAGAAAGAAAGAAAGAAAGAAAGAAAGAAAGAAAGAAAGAAAGAAAGAAAGAAAGAAAGAAAGAAAAGAAAGAAATCACAGGGGATTTTGTGAAATTTTATTTAAACAGAGGACTCTGGCAAAAAAAAAAAAAAAAAGGCCAGGCAACCAGGTTTGATACAAAGAAAAATAAGGGAGGGGAGGAGAAAGACAAGGAGTATGAAACAAGCACAATACTAAGTGCTTGTAATGCCACCACTTGGGAGGCTGAAGCAGAAGGATTACTGTCAATTCAAGGCCAGCCTGAACTACATAGCGAGTAGTTCTCAAAAAAGGAAGAAGAAAAAAGGCAAAAAGAAATCCTGACATGGCAGTACACACATGTAATCCCAGAACTTGGGGTGCTGAAGCAGGAGTATACTTACGAGTTCAAGACTAGCCTGGGCTAAAAGTGAGCTCAAGGTCAGCCTGAGCTGCATAGAAAGACTCTGTCTCAAAAGGTGAAAAAGGTGCCGGTGAGAAAGCTCAGCAGTCTAAAGCACTTGCTTAGGCAAGCACAGGGACCATGGTTCAATCACTGTCACCACATGCCATGCCAGCCCCACCCACAGGGCAGGAAGAGCCCACCACAAAAAAGAAAAAAGACAAACAATTACAAAAAGGTGGGGTTGGTATGTGCCTGGAATTCCAGTACCAGAGAAGCTGAGGCAGGAGGATCACCACTAGTTCATGGCCAGCTTGAGCTGTATAGGAACTCTAAAATCAATTTAGGCACTACTGATCCCAGAATTCTGTTGTCTGCACCTGAAAGTCTTCTGAAGTAACAGAATGGCCTTTATCCTGGAGGCTGCCCACTTGTGCCAATGTCCATTCAAATCATGACATATTTTCAAGATGCAGCTCACAACCAGAGGGTTCTCCTGGCCCCCTGCAGACCCCACCCATCTCCTGTCCACTGAACTTCAGAACGTGAGCTGTGCTTTCACAGTTCATCACCAAGTGCTTGTGTGTAATGATCCACTCTGCCTCCTGCCAGGTTCTCCCACGAGGTCCAGCTCCTGCACCCCAGCACCTTCTGCTCTCATTATCCCGGGCACTACCAGCAGCACAAGGCACTGTGCCCAGCACAGTGTCACTGTCAAACATCCACACCCAAGAGTGCTGCAGCAGCTGCTGTGGGAAATTTCAGTGCCAAGCAAAATGCAAGGCACCTCATTTGTGCCCATCACAGCCATAAGTCGCTTTCTACTCTAGAACAAGAAACTCAAAGTCTGAAGTAAACAGGTGACACTTTATTGAGCTAAGTGGTATGTAAGAGATTTAAGTGTTAAGTACTACTGAACACTCAGATCTGTGCTGCAGAGCATATAAATCAGCATTTCTCAGTAAGGGATGTGCAGTATGACTGCCAGGGGATGTTTCTAACCAACAGAGACCAGGGCCACCCCACAGAGGGCACAGTTAACACAAGGTGGGATCTGATGGTCCAATTTTTAGGGGGCTTGTGACCCAAATATATAGAGAGGGCTGAGATGCTTCCTGGTATACACTGTGTGGCAGTGGTAAGGCAGAGCTCTTCAACCCCGACATCCACCAAAGCCACTAAGGTTTGTAGAAAATGATTTTTGAAGACAGGCATAGTAGCACACACTTATAATCCCAGCACTTGGGAGGCTGAGGCAGAAGGATCCTTGCAAGTTAAGGACCAGCCTGAACATCAAAGTGAGCTCAAGGCTAGCCTGAAATGCATATAGACCCTAACTCAAAAAAGATTGAAAAAAGAAAAGAAGAGGACTGGCCAAATAGCTCAGGGATTACAGTGCCTATTTAGGCAGACACAGGGGTCAGGAGTTCAATCCCCCAGCCTGCCATGCAGGCCCTGCCCCTGGGGTGTGCTGAGCTAGTAATTGAGACTGGGCTAGGGGGCACATGCCAGTAATCCCAGCACTTAGGAGACTGTAATTAGGAAGATCACTACGAGTCTGATGTATGTAGTGGGACCCTGTAGACCTTGCCCTAAATGCATTAAAGAAAGCAAGAAAGAAGGAAGGAAGGAATGAAGGAAGGAAGGAAGGAAGGAAAGAAGGAAGGAAGGAAGGAAGACAGAATGATTTCTGAGCCCCACTACTACAGCATTTACATGCCTAGGTGGGAAACCAGGAATGTACATTTTAAGAAAATAATCCAGTGATAAAGGTGTGTGTGGTCTGTGGGACACTTGGAGAAAATCTGTCCTAAGTGATTTTGTATCTAGAATGTTTTGTGATCTAGTTTTTGCTTGCTTAAAATACACTATACATGGAAAATTATTCTGTAATTGCTATAATCAAATATAGGAAAATAATTGTGGTTCTGTGCTCTGAAGAAAGAGAAGAAAGAATGAGTCTTTTTCTGTTTGTTTTTGTTTTTTGCAGAATCAGGGATTAAAGTCAGGCCCTAGCACTTGCCAGGGAAACACTTACTCCACTGAGCCATCTCCCTGGCCCCTGTAATTTAAAAGTTAAATTAAAGGTTCAAACTGAAGGCCAAAGTAATTTCCAATCTCTTAGACGTGAAAATAAGTATGGAAAAGAAAAAGGAAATTTCATTTTAAATGACAGGAACATTTTTCTGAAAATTAAACTTTGCAGAAACTTTGCAAGTTACCCAAATTTAGGTCAAATCAGCGTGAAGATTTGGCATAAGGTACTTTCTTGAGAAATGACTCACCAATCAAAAGTATTCCCGGTTCTTCTGGCCTCAAACAGAGGTGGACAGACCAGCCAGTAATGGTGCAGAAAGCTTATTTGGAAAGTACAGGGTGAACGGGTGTGGGAGAAACCAGATCTGCAGAGCAAACATGGGCCAAAGGAAAAAAGAGGGTGAAAGCAAAAACAAAATACACTGTGCACTCAGACATGGCTTGAGACAGGCAAACTCACGCAGATAGCAGCTTTCTGAGAGGGGTGGTAGTCTTTACACTGTCTGTAGCTCACAGGAGCCACGAGTTCTGCATTCAGGGTCCTGGCATTGCCCTGGAATCTTGTGATGGACAGGTTCTGTGCATTTCCCAGCCAATTTTTTTTCCTTTTTTTGAGACAGGATCTCACTAATTACGCAGGCTTTCCTTGAACTCTCACTAACTGCCCTGCCTCAGCCTGCTGAGTGTTGGAATTACAGGTATGTGTCACCACACCCGGCTTGCCAAGCAGCTTTGCCATGCTCTAGCTCTTATAACAGATTCAGATTCAAACACACCAGCAGTTCAAATTATCCGGAACAGTTGAATGCTGGGTTCAAACAAGTGAGATTAGCCTAAAGAGAGAAGAAATCTGATTTTAGTTTTGTTGCTTAAATCTATATTACAAAGCCCAGGGAGATGGCTCAGTAAACTAAGCACTTCCTTGGCAAGCACAAGGGCCTGAGTTCAATCCCCAGTTCCACCAAAAAAAAATCTATATTACAGTGTAAAAGAGAAGAGGCTATACAAAGGAAAAACTGAAGCAAAAACATATGCAAGATTTGGTTAGTGGCAAAATAAACATGAGTCAACAATATGGATCTCTCTCTCTCTCTCTCTCTCTCTCTCTCTCTCTCTCTCTCTCTCTCTCTCTCTCTCTCTCTCACTTTTGTACCAGGAATCATCGAACTCAGGATCTTGCACTTGCCAGGCAGGCATCCATGCCACTGAACTTCTCCTTGGCCCAACAATGTGGTTCTTAGAAAAAGAACAAGGTTTGAAGTGCCAGTTGGAGCCGCTTGGTTGGAAAATTTGAGTCAAAGGTGGTGACACTGAGGGGCCTGAGCCATGCAGTAACCTTTGTCTTCCTAGGTTCTACAGCCCCAGGAGCACTTAGCAATCCTCAGGAAGGAGTCGAGATCAGGGAACCCTGGCAAATCTCCCCAAGGAGCCATACTTGGGCTGGGAAAACAGAGGTCTTAGTAGTCATCTGTAAAAACACCAGGGCAAACACAGTAGAGAGGACAGCAGATGTTTTACAGTGCTTCAGAGAGAAAAGTAGAAAGAGTTCTTTGAAATTATAAGAAGCCAGAGTTCACTCAGGAAAGGAAAATGTATAATGAATGAATTAAATGAATTAAAAAATAGTAACTCATAGTGGCTTGTTAAAAATCAGGAAAAGTGTTCAGAGAGAAGCCAAAGGACTACTGTTGAGAAAATATGTGAGAGGAGTTTCAGCACCAGAAGAAAACTTGAGCCTGGAGTGGTGGCACATGCCTGTAGTCCCAGCACTTGGGAGGCTGAGCCAGGAAGACTGCTATTAAATTCCAGGCCAGCCTGAGTTACAAAAGTGAATTTAAGGGGCCGGGGAGATGGCTCAGTGGAATAAGCGCTTCCCTGGCAAGCACAAGGGCCTGAGTTCAATCCCTGGTTCCATCAAAAAAAAATGAATTTAAGACAGCCTGCATTGCATAATGAGGCCCTGTCTCAAAAAAAAAAAAAAAAAAAAAAAAAAAAAAAAAAGAAGAAGAAGAAGAGGAGAAAAGTTAAGTCAAATGACCTCTAAGTGCTCTACCAAGGCAGGTCCCATGCCTTTCTGAAATTCTTTTTCTTTTAATCTTTTTGAGAGTTTCTGTCTGTGCAGTTCTGGCTGGCCTTGACCTCACTTTGTTGCCCAGGCTGATCTTGAACTCACAACAATCCTCTTACCTCAGCCTCCCAAGAGATGAGGTTACAGGCATGTGCCACCACGTCTGGCTGAAATCCCCACGTATTTGCCAGAGGAGAAAGTCTGTAGTGAATTCAAATATAAACCACATTCAAAGTTGCTACTATAAATAGAAACTACATTCGGTGCCATCAAAATTTCTTTGATAAATATTTCTGAAACCCTTTGACCATGTTTGTTTATTTTTGTGTTTGTGTTTTTTTCTGTTTTTTTTTTTTTTTTGAGACAGGATCTCACTATATAGCCAAGGCTGGCCTCAAACTCACAGTGATACTCTTGCTCTGCCTCCCCAGTGCTGGGATTATAGGCATGGATCACCACCTTGGCTGATGTTCTAGTGAAGAGTGGGAAGTGCCTCAGTGGAGGACTACTTTTCTAGCATGATGGGATCTCTGGTTTCCATCCCCAGTCCTGAAAAACAAACAAAGGAAAAGCAGAAGAGTCTGCACAACACAGGATTTACTTGTTTGAATAAGCAGAACAATGTCTGCCTTCTCAAAGGTGCTTTATCCTATTCTCCAGAGACCAGAGGAATTGAATTCTCTGGTAGAAATATAGTTGCTACCATCTGGCTTTAAACTGTGGAATTTGTACTATCTTCTCAGTGTAATCACAAGGGTCCTCCTACAAAGGAAGTGACTACAACAAAGGGACATAGCCAGGCAAGGTGTCCCATGCCTGTAATCCCCAGCACTCAGGAAGATGAGGCAGGAGGATTACTGTGAGTTCCAGACCAGCCTGGGCTACAAAGTAAGCTCAAGGCCAGCACAAACTGCCCAGTGAGACCCTGTCTCAAGAAGACAGAAAGAGAAAGCAAGAAAGCAAGCAAGCAAGCAAGCAAGCAAGCAAGAAAGAAAGAAAGAAAGAAAGAAAGAAAGAAAGAAAGAAAGAAAGAAAGAAAGAAAGAAAGATGATAATGAAGCCCAAAGGTGAGAATAATTCAACGGAAGACTCCACCCACCATCACTCCGCTGTCAGATGGGGTAAGGGGCCCTGAGCTGAGGAAGAGAAAAGACGGAGAAACCGCCACTCCTGCCCCTCCAGCCTCAGCAGCCATACGTTCCTCCAGAGTGGTAAGGTAATACAGTTCTGCTATTTTCAGCCACCAATTTCCTGAGGATTTGATAAAGCAGCAATAGAAAAAGCAAAAAGCCCTGTATGAAAAGATAGCAAGTTTTTTAGAGGAAGAGAGGTGAGCTTTTGTTCATCTTGCCCTCAAAATTGGCCTTCAAAGCATATCTATAGGAAATGTAAATTGTGACTTATGTTTTCCGTTTATTTTCTCTCCACAGAGCACACATCAGTTTTCGATGGTCATACTACTTAGTTTCTCATCTCCAGAAGCCTGAAGGGCCCAGCAGTGTTTGCAGAGCAATTTGCAACACTGCTCACATTTTCAACCCCTCCCATCTTCCCTCCCTTCCACTATTTAGAGAAGTGACTTAGGACTGTCTTCACCTGCTGACTTCTCTCCACCTTCACACAGCCCTTGAGGTCCCCCTACCTTCCCTTCATGGACTGGCAGAACACTTCCTACTTGGGAACCATGGATCCAGCCACACTGTATTTAAGGGATCCGTTTGGCTGTCCTCTGTCTGCCCTGCGCTACGTGCCCTGCGCTTCCCGGGTTCCTGGGCCTGTGTCATCTGCCAGGCCAGTCTTCCCAGGATATCTAGATGGCTAAGCCACTTCCTCCCAGTCTTTGCTTAACTGTCACTTTCAGAATGACTACCCTGCTGAACCTTCCCCTCTCCACCACATACTGATGATGCACTTTCAAACTCCCTCTTCCTGCCCATTTTTTAAATAGCATTACCTCTAACATAAAGCGTCAGCCAGGGATGTGACTCAGTGGCATAGCGCCTGCCTGGCAAGTGCAAGGTCCTGAGTTTGATTCTCTGGTACCAAAAAACGCTCTCTTCTCACTAGCTATTTTGTCAAAACACTTTGGAAAGCTATGAAAGACCTTAAAACAATAATTTTGTGTTATTAGTATTTAGTTATTTATTTTTATCTTTTTGAGACTCTTGCTTTGTGGTTCAGGCTGACATTCCACTCACTTAAATAGCACAGACTGACCTCAAACTTGCAATGATCTTCTTGCCTCAGTATCATAGTGCTGGGATTACAAGCATGGACCATCACACCTTGATTTCATTGATAGATTTCTTTTTTTCTAGGTTTTGTTGGTGTGTGTGCAGGGTCTCTCTACGCAGCCCATCGTGATCCTTCTGATTTCTGCCTCCCTACTGCTGGGATTACAGGCATGCACCACTATGCCCAGACTCCATCACCAACCAGCTCAGCACACCTGAAGGTGGGACTGGCATAGCATGCAGAACCAGGGATCAAACCCTGCCCCTGTGCTTACCTAAGCAAGTGCTTAGTCCACTGAGCTGTACCTCTGGCCCTTCATTGGTAGATTTCTTGAGAATAGCCTTTTGCTCTGGAGTGAGTTAGAATCCCAGTGTTGTTTTAATTTACATTTCTCATATAGTTCAGCTGCACAATATTTGCCTAGCATGGGAAACCCTAGGTACTATGCCAAGCACTGCCAGAAAATAGTCATGATTGAGGGCCGGCAAGATAGCTCAGAGGACTAAGGTCCTGTTTAGGCAAGTGCAGGAACTAAGGTGTCATCCCGCCCTCTACCCACGCTGAGCCAATGACAGAATCATGGTGTGGTGGCGCACAACTGTAATCCCAGGGCTGGGGAGGCTGAAAACAGAAGTATCACTATGAGTACAAGCTGCCTAGTGAGACCCTGCACAAAATACATAATTTTTTTAAAAGTCATGTTTCTAATGATAATAGAAAATGCAGGCATTGGAATGAGGGAAAATATTTCAAATAAAATTTGCTAATTAAAATTTTTAAATCTATAAATCCATCTATATCTATAAAGATATCATTAACAGATTATTTCCAACCATAGAATCTTTTAATGGGCCGGGGAGATGGCTCAGTAGAATAAGCGCTTCCCTGACAAGTGCAAGGGCCTGAGTTCAATCCCCATTTCTGTCAAAAAAAAAAAAAAAAAAGAATTTTGTAATTCTTTCTTCTTTCTTTCTTTCTTTTTTTCTTTGATACAGGGTCTAGCTTCGCACCTCAGACTCATAGTGATCCTCTTGTCTCAGCCTCCCCAGCACTGGGATTACAGGCATGTGCCACCATGCTGGGTTTTGGTGGCTGACTTGGCACAGGGCCTGCGTAGCATGTGGTGCCAGGGATCAAATCCAAGTCATTGCATTTGCCTAGGCAGGTAGGTGCTTAGACTGCTGAGCTATCTTCCCAGCCCAGCCAACCATAGATATTATAAGTAATTATGTTTCTGTTTTTTTTTAATTTTCTGTACACATTCTATAAAAGGTGTATATTATTTCTAAAGATTAACTTCTCAAGACAAAAATCAAGCTTTGATTTGTATAGATTTGGCTTACAAAATAATTTTTAAATTGTATTTAGTACAGGGTCTATAAGCTCTAGCTACACAGATTGGACTCCTCGTGATTATCCTGTTTTCAGCCTCCCATGACCCTCCACCTTCTCAACATGCCCTGGGGTTGGGGCCTGTAGGGCACACATGCCGGAGATCAGGGATCAAATCCAGGTCCCTGTATCTGTATAAGCAGATGTTTTTTTCTTTCTTGGAACCAGGGATTGAAGTCAGGCCGGTGCAATTGCCAGGGAAGTGCTTATTCTGTTGAGCCATCTCCCTGGCCCCTAAGCAGATGCTTTAATCCACTGAGTTATTCCTTCTGCCCTGAAAAAAAAATTTAAAGTTTTTTTTAAATGAATATACAGGATTTGTTATACATCATGAAGACTATAGTTAACAATATATCATATACTTGAAAATTCTTGCCAGTAGGCCTGTGTTCTCACAACCAAAAATAAAAGCATGGGAGGCAATGTATATTTTAATTAACTTGAGGTAATCATTTGAAATGTACACTTACCAAAACATTGTGTACTCCATAAAGAGTTATTCATCAATAAATGCATAGATTTTATTTACCAATGAAAAGAAACAAAGGAGCTACAAAGGGAAGGAGTCTGTAATAGAAGACTGAGGTAAGAGAGAAAAATAAGTGGCCCTATTAAAAAATTGTGTGACAATTGCTTCTGTGGAATCATCCAAATGATTATTTAAAATCCTTATTGTTTTGCAGGCTTGAAATGAAGTTGGCTACAATGAATTGAGTACAGTGAGTGTACTGACATTCAGTCTTGACTTTTGTTTTTGAAAGTGAGATGTCATTCGTTGGCTGTATGGACGGAGCAAGCTCCATTTCAATGTTCCCGACGGGTAGGGAGGACTGCCCGAGAAAGGAGGAAGCGGCAACACGAAACCAACAAATTAAAGCGGGCTGTGTAGTGAAAACGCTGAGTGAGCTTAAGGCCAGCCTGAACTGCATAGTGAGACCCTGTCTCAAAAAGACAAAAAAAGAAAAAAAAAGATTCTGATAGGTCAGTGAAGACTTTCAGAGAAAAGGAAAGCTGCGCTCACATAGCTCACTCTCCTTCCAGCCTGCGGGGTCAAGGGCCGAGGGTCACGGGGCTCCGCCTCTCCCTGGGTGTCTCTCTGGTGGCTGCGGGAGTGCCTGGCACTGGACGGACCGGCCTTGCTGTTCCTGCGTTCTTTTGCAACTCCGCGGGGGACTGCGACCATCTTGCCCATACCATGGACTGGGACTCCCGGCTGGCCTCCTTAGGCGCTGTCCCTGGGGCCGCGACACAGCCGAGGTGCGCCCCGCGTGCTGCTGAACTCCTGGCCCAGCATGCTGCGGTCCTTGCCAGGTGGTTGTGGCCTTTGGGAGAAAAGAGCGGGCAGAGGCCGCCCTTTCTAAGGTGGGGCCCACACTTCACCAGCAGGACTGGCGTTCAAGGCTTCTGCCAGCCTCGCTGCAAGGATCTTGCAGGCACAGGCTTGCGCTGAGGGGCGCCCAGCGGGTCTGGCGCGAGGGGGGCGGGCGGTGGGAGGCTGCGCCGGTTCCAGCTCGGCTGACTCCATCCTGTGGGAAAAGACGCGCGCTTGTTGTCGGCGTGCTGACAAAAGATTCTCCTGAAATAGGTCCTCCAGGACTAAATAATAAATGGATCTCTTTTCACTGAGTATTGAAAATATCACTTATTTCTCTTGGTAAGATAGCTTATTTAATTCTTATTTTCATAATTTGTTATTTATTTTAGACTTGAATTTCACTCACTTTTGTGGGGGAGGGGATCCAACTTAGGACCTTGTGCTTCTCAGGCAGGAACTGTGCCACTGAGGCACAGTTCTTCCTGCCCCCCCCCCTTTTTGTCGTTTTAAGACAGGGTCTTGCTATGTATGCAATTCATGCTGGCCTTGAAGTCATTTTGTAGCTCAGGCTGGTCTCAACTCGCAAAGATCCTCCTGCCTCAGCCTCCTGAGGGCTGGGATTTCAGACGCGTGCCACCAAGCCCTGCCACATGAGGTCATTTAATTAACATTTTACATACCATTGCTGTCATTCCTAACAAAAAACAAAGTCATCATGAGGTAGGTTAGAAAACAAGGCAGAACAGAAACAAAATCACAATGTAAAAGTCATGCTTTTCAGAAGATGGCAACTTCAGGACAAAATATTACACAAGGTTTTTCATCCCTGTACTCTCTAGAGTTGATCATACTTCTTTTATTCTGGATCCATCACACCTACCCACACCCCTTTATCAGACAAGGTCTTGCTACGAAGTGCAGACTGGCCTCAAACCCCAAGAATAAAAGTAAAGCCTCGCCGAAGCTGTGCTCCACTGCATGTCATGTCCAGTGCCTATATCCCACCATGCCCAAAGAGAAGGGTTTAAGTGGGTGCTCAAGGTGACAAGGCTGAGGTGAAGGACAAACCACAGAGAAGATCTGCAAGGTTGTCTTCTAACCCTACTCCTCTAAAGCCAAAGCCCAAGTTTAAAAGGCCCCTGCAAAGAAGGGACAGAAGGTACCCAAAGGGAAAAGCTGGTGCCAGCAAGGATGGGAAATAACCCTCCAGAAAGTGGAGATGCCAAAAAAGTCCAGGCACAGAAAGCTGAAGGTGCTGGAGATGCCAGGTGAAGTGTATACATTTTTGATAACTGTGTACTTCTGGTGATTATACAGTGTGAAATACTAGTTTTTATCAAGTTTCATAAAAATGCAGGATTTTGTTTCATTTGTTTTTTAAACCTATGTTGTTAGCACACAGAGCACTTCATTGTTGTTTTGGGGCAAGAAGCATATGTCAGTTGTACAAAGTCTCCAAAGCTGGACTGATATGGGGAAGGCTCATTTCCCTGCTGCTTTTGAGAGACTTCCTCCTGGCTCCGAGGAGGAGAGATTCCCTGATGTTGACCCATGTGGCCACCTTGGCATAAATGCCTTGTGGTACGGGACAGCTCCCAGTTCATTTTATGTCCTTTCCTCTGCCATCAGCATAGGCTTAACTCCCTTAAGCCCAGAGACCTATTGGGATCTAAGCTCCTAAAGTGATGTTACCAGTGTGGCAGGCAATCTAGACTTGCCTGTAATGTTGAGATGGTGTCCCACAAGAGCAATTGATTTCTTTTTCTAGATTGTGTATCTTTAGATTGATAATTCTGCCATCTTCATTTCCTGAAAGTCAGGTCATTTTGTAAAAAGTTGTTAAACAACATACTAAATATGAAATGTCAGCCCTCACTCTAAACTTTCCCTACTTCAGAGCCTCAAATGAAGACTTCATTGGATTTTATAGTGGTTTTCTGATTTTTGGTAGTCTACCCAAGAAGGGATTTCAAAATTGTTGTACTGTGAATGACTATGTGCCCAGGTCCTACCTAAACAACAACTGCTTAGAAAAAGAATCTTTAATAAAGATGGATACATGTTGAAAATAAAAGATAAGAGCTCATTTCACAGGTGAAAGGATAGCATGCTTCATAGAAGAAAAGAAAGAACCCAGAATGTTGTGTTTCTGCCCTTTTCCTCATCAACTAAGCTAATTTATGGGCTTAAAGTATCATGAAGGGGCTTTGGCCAGGCATGGTGGTGTACATCTCCCTAGCACTAGGGAGCCTGAAATAGAAGGATCAAAAGTTCAAAGCCAGCCTGGGTCATATAGTTTGACTTTGTCTCAAAAAAACAAAAACAAAAATGGTGCATACCGATAGTCCTAGCATTCAGGAAGTCGAAGCAGGAGGATTACTGGGATTTCAAGTCCAGCTTGAATTAGATAGTGAGATGTTGACTTAACAACAACAAGAACAAAATATCTAAAATAAGGACTAAGAATGCCCTGAGTTTAATACCGAGTATAATATCACCACCATCCCCCCTAAAAAATGCAATAACAACAAACCCAAAAATCATTGCCAGGAGAATTATTATTATAAAATTTGATGTTAAGTGAATCCTATTCATCTTGGTACTAGAGGTATGAGGGTGGGAAGTTGGTGTCTTCAGAATCTGAAAGCCTAGGGGCCAGGAAGATGGCTCAGTGGAATAAGCGCTACTCTGGCAAGCTCAAGGGCCTGAGTTCAATCCCTGGTTCCACAAAAAAAAAAAAGAAAGAAAGAAAAAGAAAAAGAATCTCAAAGCCTCCCAGGCCTCCAGGACTTTTGGTGAATAATGAGATAATAATGAATATTATAACGGATCAAAACAGTAGCTGATTCATAGTATTATGTGCCCGGGGCTACTTATTTTTATTGTTGCTGGTGGAACCATATGCCGCATATCATTCTAAGCAGAGCGTTAATTAAATGAAGTTCCTCATAGACCACCTGAGACACAAAGCCTGGCTAGTATTCCTTCCCTCCCCAATTCCCTGGCCTTCCCTTTGGATGGTTCAACTCAAATTTACACTTCCCGTGGGGGAGGCACCTACATCACCAAGTTCAGGTTAATGTGGGTAACATATCTAAGCTCTTGCTGAGAGGTCGCCCTGGACTGCACAGGCTTTATTTGTAGTTGCTGGAAGGGTGCAGTGGATGTGTTTGTGTCAGTTTAGGTTTTGCCAAAGTAGATGCAATGGTGCAATTTGAGGAGCAAAAGGTTTCTCTAGATATCAATCCTGTGACAGGCAAGCCTGGAAAGCTGGGTTGGGCAGAGGAAAAGAGATGCCGAGAACCTGGTGGGCTGAGTATTACCACCAGAGCACCTCAGGCAGCAAAAAAGGCCGGGCAAAGCTTTCCCCACTCTCCTCAAGCAGGGAAGCAGACCTCCCCAGGAGAAACAGCACTCAATGGCTAGAAGTGAAGGCTGACTCTGGTGTAGCTGACAGCTGGTGGCTGAGCACACGTTCCACAGCCAAACAGTAAGTCCTTCCTTGAAGGGAGATTGAGGCAAGATTGGGGTGTGGCAGAACTGGCTGGGGAAGAAGGCCCGACCTGTGAATTACAAGATCCTGGATACTGGGAAAGGGAGATAGCTTATTGGCATAAGCACCTTCCTGGCAAGCACAAGGTCCTGAGTTGGATCGCTGGTACAAAAAAATCCTGTACTCAGACACACAACAATTTCCAAAGCTCAAGAGCTTGAGCAGGTTTCCAATAGGATGCCTGGACCTGAAGTCAGCCTGGGAGGTGGGATCCCAGCACTGCCTCTCAAGACCCGTATGCAGGTCTCTCAGGTTTCCTCAAGGTTTAGACAGTGTAAAAAGAGAGGAGAGCCATGAAGCACTTACTATTTGGGCTTTCCTCAGGATAGACCATGCTGCTTTTGCCAGATTGGTCTCTGAGCTTTTGTTTTCCTCTTTCACTTGGCCCAAGTTCACTCTGCAGAGCCAGCTTCTCCCTCACTGAGCAGTTTTACTTTCTTAACTAAACTTGGCCACTGGTTTTGGCTCATTTTGTTCAATTCTTTGTTTTAGATGAGAAGAACCTGGGATCTAACTCCTGAGAGATGAGAAACTCACAACCCAGCAACACCCAATTGGCAAGCCACTTTCAGAAGCAGGCTGTACATTAAGACAATCAGAGTGGGACACTGGCTGGGACCAGTCCGGTGGTCCCATGCATTAGCCAAGCATGTGAAAGCATGTAGTAAACTGAACTGTTGATTTTTGGGGGGTCAGTTGGGGATGGTACCAGAATTGAACTCAGAACCTTACACCTGCCATGCAGGTGCTAGTGCCACTGATCTATGTCCCCAGCCAAAACCAAACTATTGAGAACAGTGAAGCTCATCCATGTGACCATCAGCAGGAAAGGCCTGTCAGTCCTTTCTGGCACAAGTAGTAGGCAAAGTGAGATGCAGTATCAGCCTGCCAGATGCCCCTAAGGTGCAGTAAGAGCAGCTGCCACTAAGAAATTTGCTCTCTCTAGGGGAAGGGGACAAAGCTACTGTAAGGTTCGCAGCTGACTGGGTTTGGTACACCATGGGGACAAGTGACAGGCAAGCCTGGAAAGCTGGATTGGGATAGGAATAGCATAATTGGTGGTGACATGTGAGGACAGGCAAAGGCTGGAGATGGAACATAGCTTAGCCTGGGGCTGTTCCACAACTACATTCATTACAAATGCCTGTTGAATGCTCTGACTGCCTCTCCCCCATCCACTGAGAAGAATCTCAGGGTGAACCCCAGGAATACATGCATGTAACAGGCATCCCCACTGCTCTTCAAGCTCCACTTTGAGAGCAAAGCAAGAAGTATGCATGATACACCCAAGGCTATGGAAAATACCCCACACTGCTGCATATTCTGAAGGAAGAATTGCTGCAGTCAGACTCTACAAGGCAGACATAGCCAACAGCAGTTGGCAGTAGTGGCTCATGCCTCAAATCCCATCTATTGGGGAGACTGAGGCAAGAAGATCAACAGTTCAAGCCCAGGCTGGGCAACTTGATGAAACTCTGCCTCAAAATAAAAAATAAGCCGGGCGTGCTAGCGCATGCCTGTAATCCCAGCACTTGGGAGGCTGAGGCAGGAGGATTGTTATGAATTCAAGACCAGCCTGAGCTACAAAGTGAGCTTAAGGCCAGCCTGAACTGCATAGAAAGACCCTGTCTCAAAAAGACAAATAAATAAATAAATAAATAAATAAATAAATAAATAAATAAATAAATAAATGGCTGGGGGTGTAGCTCAGTAACAGAGCACTCTTTGGTCCAGTTGCCAGCACCTCCAGAAAGGAAGGAAGGAAAAGAGGGAGGGAGAAACACTAACACAGGCCAGAAGGACATGTGTAACATTTCTTATTGAATATATGAAGTGATTACCATCACAAAGAGTGAATCAACCATCCATGCTGAATAACAAGAAAGAGTGATCTGCAAGGAGCCCTAAGTATAAATAATGTGACCTCTCTCTAGTCAGTATCCTGAATGGCCTTGAATTCAGGAGACCCACGAAATGCGATGGGGAACACACAGGTTGGTGTGTGTGTGTGTGGTACTGGGGTTTGAGCTACGTCCCCAGCCTTTTTTTTTGTACTGGAAATCAAACTCAGGACCTTGTGCTTGCCAGGAAGGCATTATGCCAATGAGATACATCACTGGCTCTCTTCTTCATTATTTTTTCTTTTTCTTTGGTAATACTGAGGATTGAACTCAGAACCCTGCACTTACGAGGCAGGTGCTTATGCCACTGAGCTGTCTCCCTGGCCCCTTCAGTTTTTATTTTGGGACCGTGTCTTGCTGAATTGTCTAAGTTGGACTCACATTGGCAATCCTCCTGCCTCATCCTCATAAATGCTAGGATTATAGATGTGTGCCACCACACCAGTTAAGAAAAAGTGAACATCTTCATCTGAACTAATCTCTTTCTGAAAAGTAAGAAATTGTGGATATAAGCAACAAACTATGACAAAATTAGCAATACTTATTGATGTCTTGGTCACCAATAGAAACTATGTTTATGTTTTATATCACACTACTATTGTAGGTGTTGAATATGATTTGTGTTGGAGCTGGTGAGATAGCTCAGCAGACTAAATCACCTGCTTAGGCAAGTGCATGGACCCAGGGGATGGGGCTGACATAGCACATTGGGAATCAAACTCTGGAGGCTGCATGCTGCCTAAGGAGGCACTCTAATCTGCTCAGCTATCTGGCTGGCCCTTATTTTATTTTTTTAATTTAAAGAAAATAAAACAATGGTGGCACAAACCTATAATCATAGCACTTGGGAGGCTGAGGCAGAAGCACTATGAGTTCAAGGCCTGCTTGGGATATAGGGCAGTTAAATCCAGCCTAGACCATATAGTGAGACCCTGTCTCAAAAAGACAAAAAAAAAAAAAAAAAAAAAAAAAAAAAAAAAAAAAAAAAAAAAAAAAAAAAAAAAAAAAAAAAAAAAAAAAAAAAAAAAAAAAAAAAAAAAAAAAAAAAAAAAAGATGAAAGCACACTGAAAAAACACACCCTTTACAAAAATACTAGGGATACATTAAAATATAGAGATAAGAAACTGATGAAATTATAAGAATGTGTATCAAAAGTAATTCCTTTACTTCCTTTACTGGCTATTTTTATTTATTTATTTATTTATTTATTTATTTATTTATTTATTTATTACATTTAATACAGAGTCTACAGGGTCACACTACACAGATCAGCCTTGTAGTGATCCTCCTGTTTTCAGCCTCCCAAGCACTGGGATTACAGGTGTGCACCTCCACGCCCAGTCTCAGTTGTTGGCTCAGTGAGCCCTGGGGGGCAGGGCCAGCATGGTATGCTGGGGATCGAACCCCAGTCCCTGTGCCTGTCTAAGCAGGATCTGTCATCTGCTGAGCTATCTGGCTGGTCCTACATCAGCTATTTTTAAATACTCAGATCATCAGTATTAATAGCATAATTTATTTTAATATACACATTTTTTCATTTTAAGCTAACTATTGGTTTTTGCCATATAAAATATTTTATTGCAGTATAATAAATCAGTTTGGGGGCCAAAATAAATATTTCCGAAGTGATATAGTCACTTTTTTAAAGCTGTCTTTACTCAAAAATGTCTTAACATGGAAAAGAATTTCCATGGTCACACTAACCATAGCATTGGAGATGTATTAACTTTGGCAGTAGAAAGCCAGTTCTGCCACTGAGTGCCTCTGTGACTGTAAGGAAAGCTACGCTGTCTCTCTCATACTGTTTCCATTTATCTATCTATCTATCTATCTATCTATCTATCTATCTATCTATCTATTTATCTATTTATATCTTCTTGAGGCAGGGTCTCTCTTATGTGGCTCAGGCTGGCCTTGAGCTCACTTTGTAGTATAAGGTGGTCTGAAACTCACAATGATCCTCCTGCCTCAACCTCCCAAGGGCTGGGATTATAGGAGTGCCCCACCATGCCTGGTTATCTTTTATTTATTTATTTACTTACTTACTCACTTACTTACTTACTTACTTTTGTCCTTTTTTAAGAAAGGGTCTCACTATACAGTTAAAGCTCTCTTCAGCTCATTCTGTAGCCCAGGCTTGCCTCGAACTCCAGAATCCTCCTGCCTCAGCCTCCTAAGTGCTGGGATTACGGGCAGATGATGCCACGGTGCCTGAGTTGTTTCCTCATCTTTAAAACGGGCATACTAATTGAATTCTTTAGTTTAGTTTTGCTTTTGTTCTTTTAAAAAAGGGCCTCACCATGTTTTTCAGGTTGGCTTTGAGTTTTCAACAATCCTCCTGCCTTGTTGAACAGGGATATGGCTCAGTAGGATAAGCACTTGCCTGGCAAGGACAAGGGCCTGAGTTCAATCCCTGGTTCTGCCAAACAAACAAACAATCCTCCTGCTTTGGCCTCCTGAATGGGGAGATCACAGTGAACACTAGGCTTCTAATTTTTTTTAATTGTTTCATTTTGAAGATAAAATGAGATAACGTATATAAGGCACTTACCACAGTGCCTTGGCATCTAGAATACTCAATCAACATGCATGTCTATCACTGTTGATATTCAAAGGCTATATTTGTGAATACTGTCAAATTTTCCTTTTTATTTGTGACTTCCTATCCTAACATTAATAGATTTGTTGCCTGACTTTTGTTTGTTTGTTTGCTTTGCGGGGGTTGTTTTGTTTGTTTTTCTTTTCAGTGTTGGGGGTTGAGCCAAGGGCCTCCTATGTGCTAGGCAACTGCTCTGCCACTGTGCTATGTTCCCCACTCTATAAAAAATTCTTTTAAATTTTGAGACAGGATCTTGCCAAGCTGCCCAGGCTGGCCTGAAACTTGTGGTCCTCCTGCCTCAGCCTTCCAAACAGCTGGAATCACAGGCTTGTGCCACCACCCGGTTTCTGACCTTGTCTATATTGAATAAAGGAATCCAATGATACTGAACAATTTGAAATCCACTTTGGAATAGACCAACATTCTCAGGAATACTTGCTTCAAAATACTGCAGGGATGTTACAGTATTGCAGAATGTTGCAAGGTGTGTGCCAGCAAAAGATTCTGCTGCCAGTTAATGTCGAGAAGCTAGAATCTGGCCTTAAATTCATGATACATATACCACCACTGCAAGATCTGTATGTACTACAAGAAACACTTATTTTGTTTTCACCATTGTTTTCCAATTTATTTGATAATGTAGCCTCTTATCCTCCACCTCCTCTTCTCTCCCATCTTTCCATATATACATATGTGACACCGCAACACTAATGAAATATTCTACAAAATATGTTTTGTGACACACAGATCTAGTCTATTTTCATTTGGAAATGGGAGACTCCAGGAAAAAGAACTCTCCCAAGGCCACAGAGTGCTAGAGGTTATGTAGGCCTAGATTCTGGGTCCCCCATCCTTGTGCTCTTCCTTTCAGCAAAGTCTCTATGTAAGTAATAATCTTTGTGCACAGCCACATAACATGGGCTTTACATGGTGTCTGGGTTACTTTTCATTCATTGCTGGGGTAAAATACCCAACACCCAAAATGAAGGAAGGAAAGGTTTAAATTCAGCTCAGTTACTGGAGGTTTCAGTCCATATTCGCTGGCTCCAAGGTGTAGCAGCACAGGGCAGAGGGCAGCAGTTCATGGCAACAGGAAACAGCAAAGAAGCAAGAGCAAATAGGCAAGAGCAGGGGCAGCAACTGCTGTTCCTCTTCCTTACACTACATTCAGGCCATCTGGCCCAGGCCAGGTGTAGCACTCACAACCATAATCCTAGCCTTGGATCATGAATTAATCACAAACTCTAGAAGTCCACCCCAGTGACTGCATGAGGCTTTGGAAGGACACCTAGACACAAACTACTACACATGGATAAGTACCTATATAATACATTCGAAAGTTCAGAGATAAAAGCGCTTTACAATAGCCATAAATTTTGTATTGCAAAACCTTTTATAGCTCCCACCTTCTCTGGGTTTCTGCTCATAGGCCTTAGGAAATACCACAGACTACACAAATGAAACATGAGCTCTTGAGCTGACACCAGATGACCACAAGAGGGCACTCGTTCCCAAATGGCATCAGTTTGGATTGCCCTGAGCAGAAAGGCCGAATCAGCAAGCTACAAGGCTCGCTGAAGGAGATGAAACACTGGGTCTGGAGGCATGATAATGTTCAAGATACTAAAGCCACAGATGACAGATTACAAAACAAATGGAAGCCAAATAAGATTATACAAATACACAAAATTTCTGTTTCATAATCAACAAAACTAAGATTGACAAAACAAAGTAGCTGCATGGTGGTGCATAACCCCCAGCACTCTGGAGACAGGCCAGAGGAACTTTGCCAGTTCGAGACCAGCCTGGGCTACACACTGAGCTCAAGGCCAGCCTGAACTGCATAGCCAGACTCTGTCTCAATAAAAGACAAAACAGAACAAAAAACAGATAACAAAGCAACGTAATAACAAAAGTTTCTAATACATAGGAATAAAAGATCAACTTGAAATATATAATGGATTACATAGTGTGTAATTCATTATATGTTACAATGAATCATACACATACATATATCTCACACAAATCTGTGAAACCACCACATCTCCAAAAACCAAAGTGTCAGGGCCGGCCAGATATCTCAGTGGACTAAAATGCCTACTTTGGCAGAGTGCAGCAGCCAGGGTTAGCTCCCCAGTGTGCTGTGTTAGCCCTGCCCCCCAGGGTGCACTGAGCCAGGGATGGAGACTGAGCATGGTGGTGCACACCTGTAATCCCAGTGCTTAGGAGGCTGAAAACAGGAGAATCACTCTGAGTATGATCTATGTATTGAGACTCTGTAGACCCTGCCCTAAATTCATTAAACAAAAAAAAAGTAATTTGTTAAAAAAAACAAAATGTCATGTTCATATTAGAGGAAAACACATAGAAATGATAATTACTGGTGCTTATTTTTTCATTGCTGTTTATTGAGCACCTACTATGCACTATATATCTTATGTCCACTACGTAACACTTAAACTTTTGAGGTAGATATCATTAGAAAGACATCATCATTTTACCTACTATGAAGCCAGGTCTTCTTTTTTTTCTTCTCCTTTTTTGTGTGTGTCTTTTTGAGACAGGGTTTTGAGTTCAGACTGACTTTGAGCTCACTTTGCAACTCAGGCTGGCTTTGAACTCACAGCAATCTGCCTGCCTCAGCCTCCTGAGGTGTGTGCCACTATGCTCTCACCATGCACTTTTTTTCTTTTTGTTTTCAGTATTGAAGATAGAACCTATGAGCAGTCTATCACTGAGCTACATCTCCAGTCCTCTTTATCTCTTTCTCCTTTCCTTCTCTCCTTTTTCATTCATTTTGAGACAAAGTCTCATGAAGTGGCCCAGGCTGGCTTTGAACTTGCAATTCTCCTGTCCCAGACTCCCCAGTACCTGGAATTATGAATGAGTGTACCACGCCCAGCTTCTTTAGCTCTCGTCATCACTCAGTTCCATGACCAGGCCATAAAACCTTCTCTCCAATTTATTGTTATTATTTTGTCCTTTTGAGACAGGGCATCACTATGTGGTTAAGGCTGGCCTTGAGCTCACTGTGTGGCTCAGACTGGTCTCCAACTCCTACTAACCCTCCTGCCTCAGCCTCCTGAATGCAGCGATTATAGACATAGGCCACCATATCCAGCTTCTCCTTCGTCTTTGCATAGTCCTCCTTCTCTGACTCAGCTCTGCCGTGTTCCCTCCAGGAAGTCTCAGCTATCCGAGTTCCAATCTAGGTGACCTTCCTTTGGGCAGATCTCACTCCCCATGATCTCATCATACTGCCCATTTACTGAGAGTTCTGCCTCCCACTCGCTGGAGAGTTTAGAGAGCACAGACTGGCTCAGACTTGCACCCTGACACATCAGCTCTGGCATGAAGCCTGCACACCAAAATGCCCCTATACTCACAGAAACTCCACAGCTTGAGACAGGCCTGTCTCTTCCTCTTGCCCTCCCTTCCCCCCACCTCCAAGCCTGAACTACAAGGTGAGATGTTGTCTCAAAGAGGAGGAGGTAGGGAGTTGGCTCAGCAGCACAGTGCCTGCCTGGCAAGCACAAGTTCCTGAGTTCAATTTCCAGTATCACAAAAGGGGAAAAAAGTGAGCATATTTGTGTGGACCTGTTTCTGGGTTTTCCATTGTGTTCCCTTGGCTCATGTGTCTCTACCCCTGCTAATAGTACCTTATTACTCTAGCATATAGCATGGCTTAATATAAGATACATAATCACAAAATATCTACTTTATTCTTTCTCACAATTGTTTTAGCTATTCTAGGGGCTTTTCCACATGTAGTGTCACATCATCTGCAAATAATGATACATCTTTCTTTCTTATCATCACTTTTATTTCTCTCTCTTGTCCAATTTCTCTGGCTAATGTTTCCAGGAGTATATAGAATAGGAGTGGAGACAGTGGATATCCTTGTCTTTTTTTTTCCTGTAACAGGGGATTGAACTCAGGCCCTTGTGCTTGCCGGGGAAGCGCTTATTCTACTGAGCCATCTCCCTGGCCCTGTGATTTTAAAATTAAGGCATTCAGTTTTTGCCTATTTAGTATGATGCTTGCTGGTTTCTCATAGATGGCTTTTATCAGGTCGAGATATAAAGCATCTATTCTGATTTTCTGTAGGTTTTTTTTTTTAATCATGAATGAGTGTTGAACTTTGTCCAAAGCCATTTATACATCTATTGAAATGATCATGAGGTTGTTTTTGTTCCTGTTGTTATGTTGTTACAATTATAGATTTGCATGTACTGAACCATCCCTGCATCCTGGCATGAATATCATCTTGTTATGCTTTTGTTGTTGTTTATGGAGTTTTTGTTGTTTCTTTTTCCATTGATTTTCAAGTTCATTACACTATGATCTATCTGATAATATGCCTGAGATAATTACAATTCTTTTCCATTTTCTCAAGCATATTCTATGAGCCAGTTATGTGTTCTAGTTTTTAGAACATCCCATACTCAGCTGAGAATGTTTATTCTTTTCTTTATGTATTTGGTACAGCAGAGTCTCACTACATAGCTAAGACTGATAGTAATCCTCCTGTTTTCAGCCTCCCCAACACTAGGATTATAGGTGTGCAAAGGATGTGTATTCTAATGTGGGGTGGAACATTCTGTAAACATCTACTAAATCTACCTGTTCACAGGTTTGATTTAGTTCTGATATCTCTGTTGACTTTTTATCTAGTTGCTCTATTTGTAATAGTGGGGTATTATAATCCCCCATTACAATTGTGTTAGTGCTTATTTGATCTTTCATGTCCATATGTCTGTTAATATTTGTTTTATATAGTTGGGTGCACTGGTATTTGGTTATTTCTTCTTGGAGTTTTCTCTTAACAAGTATATAATGACCTTGTCTTTTTATATAAGTCTTGGCTTGAAGTTAACTGTTTGAAAATAGAATAGATACCCCTTATTTTATTTTACTTTTTTGGTTCCTGTTTCATGAAATACTGTTTTTTTATCCTTTAATTTTCTGTATTTTTCAATGTGATTTATCTGATTTTGGTGTTTGTTTCGTGATTGTCAGTTTGAGACAGGGTCTCATCATATAGTTCAGCCTGGCCTTGGCCTATGTAGCCAGGATGGCCTTGAACTCATGATGATCCTCCCACATCATCCTCCCAAGTGCTGAGTTATTAAAAGGTATGCACCACCACACTTGGCTATACTCTTACTCAGTTTTTTTGTATGTATTTTAGTACAGGGTCTCACTACACAGATCAGACACATAATGACCCTCCTGTTTTCAGCCTTCCAAGTGCTGGGATTACAGGCGTGTCCCACCATGCAGTTTCAGTCACCTTCTCAGCATGCCCTGGGGGTGGGGCTGGCACAAGATGCTGGGTATTGAACCTTGGTTGCTGCGCCTGCCTAAGCAGGTGCTTTAGTCCACTGAGCTATCTGGCCACCTTATTTCAGTTCTTTTGAAATGTGATACAGTTTGTGTTTTGGCCTGGAACGTGTTCTATCTTGGTAAGTACCCTATGGAAACTTGAAAAAATTAGTATTTCACCGAATAAAATGCCTGATATATGTCAAATGGACCCTGTTGGTTGATTATATTTTGACATCTATATTTTTGCCAATTTTCTAATACTTGCTGATAATGTGTTGTTGAAATCCTCAACTACTGTGGAGTCTATATTTATTTTTGTCCCATCAATTTTTCATTTATTATGAAGCTCTGTTGTTTAGTAGGTACACATTTAAGACCACAGTCTTCCTGGTGAATTCTTTTAGCATTACATAATGTCCTTCTTTGTCTAATAGTTTGCTTTGCTTTCAAGGCCACTTTAAAAACTGATAATAAAGCCCCCTCCTTTTGAAAATTACTTTTTGCACGGTACATCTTTTCCCACCCCTGTATTTTCAATCTACTTACATTTTTTCAATATCAATTGAGGTTTATAAACAACATGTAGTTGAGTCCTGATTTGTTCAATCCCCTTAACATTCTTTGCCTATGAATTGGGTATTATTTACAAGGTTCTTTTGTCTTGAAACAGGGTCCCACAATGCAGTTCAGGTTGCCTTTGGGCTCACTTTGTAGCCCAGGCTGATCTCAAACTCGCAATGAGCCTCCTGCCCCAGCTTCCCAAGTGCTGGGATTGTAGGCTTGTGCCACCATGTCCAGCTTCAAGATTGATTTTTAAAGAAAAGTTATATGTTAAGCATAAAGTCTATCATTTCATTTATATTTCCTTGCATGGTTTTTTGTCTCACTTTTCTTCCACTGGCTATGACATTTATTAAAATTACATTTCGATTTATTGTGTCTTGAGTGCCCTACTTTGTGTAGTTTTCTCAGTTGTCATCCTGGGTACTAAAATATTCCTATTTGTATTATGTGCATATATAGTTAAGACACATCACAGTCTATGGTATTGAGGTTTGACACTTTAAGTGTGGAATATTTATCTCTCACTTTTCCTTATTTTTTTAAAATTGCAAGCAAAGCCTTCATACTGAGCTACATTCCAGGCCCTTTCACATTTTAAGAGTCTCTCTAAATTGCGAAGTTGCTCATTGTGATCTAGAACTTGCAATCCTTTGATCCTTCTGCTTCAGCTTTCTAGACTTATAAGACTATAGGCATGCAACATTACACATGGCTTTCCCCTCACTTCTAAATATCATTTTTGTGTATATCAGGTAGTTTTATTTTTTTAGGTTTTATAATTTATTTCAACTATAACATGATTTTGAACTCATGAGAATTGTCTACTGTAATTACTGTATTTCTTCTAGTTTCATAACTCTTTCTTAATTTTTGATACTTTAGGATTACTTCTCATATAATTTCCCTTCTGTTTTTTTGTTAGTCATTAAGTGTTGTTCTGCTAGGGAAGAATTCACTCATTTATTTATCAAGATAGAGGGGCCAGAGAGATGGCTCAGTGGAATAAGTGCTTCCCTGGCAAGCACAAAGGCCTGAGTTCAATTCTGGGTACAAAAAAAAAAAAAGAATTGCACCATATAGACCAGTAGTCCAAGCTGGTCCTGAACTCAACCTCCTGAGTGCTGGAATTACACTGCTAATGGTGTGCACCACCATGCCTGGCTTGGAAAAAGTCTTTTTGGTTTTCTTTGCCTGAGAATGTATTTCTCATTCCTGATAGGTACAGAATTTGCGGCTGATAATTCAGTTCTTTTACTAATTCATTATTTTTGTGCCACTGTGGTATAACAAATAATTACATCACTGAATGATTTCCAGGAGGTATGGACGTAGCTCAGGGGTAGAGTGCTGTTCTAACAAGTGTGAGGCCTTAGGTTCAAGTGCTCTCCTAATGATCAGGCAGGTGCAGACAAAGTGCGGAGAGGCCCAGGAAAATCAAAGACTGTTTACCCTACCTAGTTCTAGAAGTCTGCCACTTGGGGTCAGAACAGAGAAGCTCCCAGGGGCAGCTGAACCCAACAGGAAGGGAGTCTAGGATGTATACATGGCCAGATGTCTTCCTCAGCGGTCAGGGTATACTGTACAATAGTAAGCATAGGGGGATTTCACTGACACTTTTGAAGGTCATTAGGTCACAGAGGAGGACAGGAAGGGGAACTTGTGGCAAGGAGCAGTCATCCTACTAGTGCACTGATCACTTGGGTCAGTTCCTCAGTGCAGCAAACACTTGCTTCTGGACTTCATGGCTGTTAGTCTGTGCTAAACAGACTAACAAAACATCGGAGACTGAGTAGCATATCCAACAGGCATCCATTGCTATTTATCAGGAAGCTGATTTCAGTGCCATCCCATTCAGTTCCTCCTCCTGGCTTGCAGAGGAAGCTAGAGTGAGACTTCAAAGGGTGAGGGAGAAGGGAGAGAGGAAGGGAAGGAAGGTGAGGGAGGGGGAGACAAGGCAAGAGGGGGGATGGGGGAGAGGGAAGGGAGAGGGAGAAAAAGAATTGGAATCTCTTGGCTCAGTCTTCAAAGCAGTTGGGATTGCAGGTGTTTGCATAGTTTAGTAAGTGAAGAAGATCCTCTCATCTCCACTCCGCAATCTTCCTGCCTCAGCCTTCTAAGGCTAGGATTACAGGCATGCACCACTATTATGACATATCTTGACATGGATTTCTTTGGGTTTATTCCATATGGGATTCACTCAGCTTTCAAATCAGTATGCTTGTGTCTTTGATGAAATTTGGAACATTTTCAGGCATTTTTTGTTACTGGGAATTGAACCCAGGGCCTTCACACTGAGCTATAGCCCCAGCCTTTTTTTCCCTCTCTCTCTCCATACCTCCATCTGTCCATCCATCCATCCATCCATCCATCCATCCATCCATCCATCCATCCATCCATCTCTCTCTCTGTTAACACAGGGTCTCACCTCATTGCTAAATTGCCCTGTCTGGGCCTGAACTTGAGATATGCCTCAGTCTCATTTGTTCCATATTTTATTGAAGAACAAATAGCAATGAGACAGTTTCAAATAAAATTAGTAGGACAGATTCAATAATTAATGCATTTCATATTGTTTTCTTAGTGGTTATTTGTTGTACAAGATGTGATGATATACTACTTACAAACACTATTAGAGCAAATCCATCTATTCATTGAATTAAGAGAATGTAGCTGTATACCTATCTTTTTTAAAGCTGAATTATAGTACAGTTTCAATAATTGATACCTTTTACATTGTTATCTTCCTAGTGGTTATCTATAGTACAAGAAGCAGACAGGATATCCTGTCCAAATACTATTAGTGCAAATCTTTCTTCTCGTAGAATTACAGGAAAGTAGCTGCATATTTATCCTGTTCTGTATATACAAATACATAATGGTTCTTCCTTTGTATCCCCTTCTTTTGTTTAGTCCTGTCAGAGATGGGTATTCTATTGGCTTTCAATTATTATAGGTGCTTAAATTCAGCAAAACATTCCAACACAGTCCAGCAGTCCACAATAGTAGTGGGTTATCTACAGAAGTTGTTGACTAGAGCCTTTCACAGCTCAGCATATTAATATGGCTTTACTTTATGTACCTTCTTATACTTTTCTGCTGGGTGGTTAAGAGCAAGATAAAGTGAGACCTATATAACAAGAAATGTAACTTTTGTATCTGATAAGGTCAGTCAAGTCCCCTCAGGATTTACCCTGTAACCCTGTACCACACTTTATAGATCCTTTGTCAGTGTCTGCCTCAATCCCTTAAGAGTGCTGGAATTGCAGGCGTTCAGAATACCTGGCTACACATTATTTCTTCAAATACTCTTTCAAATACTCTTTTTTCTTCTCTGGATCTTTTATGAACTAAAGACTGGTTATATTTTCAAATTACCCCACTGCTTACTGACACTGTTCACTTTTTAATTTTTTTTTATTTTCTTGCTGGCTGTGGTACACACATATAATCCCAGCACTTGGAAGGCTGGGGCAGAAGGATAGCTAAGATTTCAAGACCAGCCTGGGCTACATAGTGAGTGCAAGTTAAAGACATGGTCTTGTTAAATTTCCCAAATGAACCATAAACCTGAAATTCTCTTGCTTCAGCCTTCCAAGTAAAAGGGATTATAGGTATATGCCACAACAGGCAAACCATAGTAAATCTTGGTGAGTGAAGCAAATCCTCTCATATATGTATGTCTTTTAAAAATGTATTTATATTTTTAGTTTTTAATTTTTTTGTTTTGTTTTGGGGGAGGGTCTACAGGGTGTTCAGGGTCTCACTACTAGATTAGACACATAGTGATCTGCCTGTTTACAGCCTCTCAAGAGGAGGATTACAGCTTGTGAAACCATGCCCACTCTCATTCGCTTTCTTAGCATGCCTCTGGGGGTGGGGCCAGCACAGCAAGCTCCAGGATTGAATGCCCACCCCTGCGCCTGCTTGCAGGCACTTTAATCCACTGAGCTATTTGGCCGGCCCTGTTTTAACATAAGCTATTAAAATGTAACTTTTTTTTTCAGTACCAGGGATTGAAATCAGGACCATGCGCTTGCCAGGCAGGCACTTATTTTACTGAACTATCTCCTTGGCCCACATATATTAATAATAAAAAAAATTACAGGGACTGGGGTTCAATCCCTGGCATGTCATGCCGGCCCTGCCCTGGGCCATGACGAGATGGCAACTGAGACTGGGCATGGTGGTGCACACCTGTAATTCCAGCACTTGGGAGGTTGAAAACAGGAGGATCACCGAGTTCGATCTGTGTAGTGAGACTCTGTACTAAATACATTCAATTTTTTTAAAAAAAATTTAAATCAATGGTGTACTTGATGTATCTTCCTGTACCTGGTTTGCATACAATTAACTTAAGAGAATCATTGGTGTTGATACACTGTACTAACTTGAGCACTTAAACTGATATGTAACATTTTATAAATGGATAATTCATTCTATTGAATTTAGTTTTCAGTTTCTTTTACTAATAAAAAGAAATAAACAGTCTTAATAGATTTCTCTTCAAATGTAATGTTATAGCTTGGATGTAGTTTGTCTCTTCTCCCCAACAAGGGTCATGGGCTAGAAGCTGTCCATGATGTAGCACCACTGAAGGTAGTGGAACTTGAGGAAGTGGGGTCTAGCAGGAGGTGATTAGATCCCAAGGTATCATCCCAAAGGGAGTTACATTCATTTCATAGGCATGGGTGAGGTTTCATCACTGTGTCAGTTCTCACAGATGTGGGATGTTAGAAAATGAGACCACCCCATACCCTTGGCCCCTTCTGCATGCAACTGGTTCCTTTTTTTTTTTCAAAATGTATTTGGTGCAGGATTTCACTACACAGGTTGGACTCATAGTGATCCTGTTTTTGGCCTCCCCAGTGCTGCGATTACAGGCATGCAGCAACACACATGACTCTGTCTTGGTTGAGCATGCCCTATGGGCAGGGCCGACCTAGCATGTGGCTCTGGGGTTCAAACCCCAATCACTGAACTTGCCTAAGCAGGCATTTAGTCAGCTGAACTACATCACCAGCCCTTTGGTTCCTTTTTGTTTCTTGGCTATACTGTAATGCAGCCAGGAGATTCCTGGCCAGGATGGAAGGCCCATGCTTTTCATTTTCTAGCTACCAGAATCATGAAGCAAATAGATATGCATACATCCCCTAATGTCAGATATTGTTATAGTAACACAAAAAGACTAGCTACACAGTGTAAGAATTTCTCTAGGATACAGACCTAAGATTAACACTCAGTCATAAGGGCATCTTTGACTTTACTTTTCATTGTGCAGCTTCCCACTTTTCCTAATTGGATGCATGTGAAATAGTACCTGTCTTACTTTGTATTCTTCTGATTAAAATAGGATTGATTTTATGCATGTAGTGGCCAATTTGATTTCGTTTGTGAACAGCTTATTCATATTCTTGCTAAATCCCTGGTTGCCCAGGCTGGCCTCAAACTTAGAATTCCTTTAATCCAGCCACCAAGCCACTTAGCTGCTACTATAGGCATTCACCATCACACCCAGCTTCTTCACATTTTTTTGAATTGTATCTTTTATTTTCATACAAAAATAATTTTAAGCAAGTTACAAAACTAATCCTGATGCTATAAATAAAGAAGGGCTTTAAATTAAGGACATAATTTTTCTTTAAAAATAGACTTAACAGTGGATAGATTCAAAGAATGCAGTGAAAATCAGCATTGGCTTTATTAAACAAACTCCAGTGTTTAAAAAAAAAAGCCTATTGTTTTGATGTGTTTAGGTAGGCCTCAAACTCATGACTGTCCTCTTGCCTCAGCCTCCTGAATGCTGGGATTCTGGGTATGTGCCACTGTGCCTGGCCTCTTCACTCATTTTTGAGGTACCTAGATTTATCTTCATTTATGAAACTTATTTGGTTTTGAATATTAATCCTGTGTTGATTATATGGACTATAGACATCTTCTCCCAATCTATGAGCTGATTTTTAATAGGGCTTTCTTATTACCTTTGAATTATCTCTACCATGTTATTTTTGTGTGGTAGCAACTTTCTTCCTAAGTTTCTTTTACCTCTTAGCTATTCCACTGATGACATTTCTCCCTCTACTGCTTTTAATGTCATATTTTATTTCTACTCTTCTAAGTTCATCCTTAAAATTCTAACTTACCTACAGCACAATTTATTATTTGATGTATAGTTCTGAGGGTTTTTTTTTGTGGTGGGCTCAGTTCAGCCCACTGTGTGCAGGCGCTTTATATTGCTGAGCTTGTGTGACCCCCACCACAACATAAAGCACAGAACAATTATGATGGGGCAAAAGAGACTCCAATTTCTTAACTCCATTTTAGAAGTCATTTATACTTTAGGTGAATTCATTCCTCACCCTCTTTCCTCTTACCATATAGAACCACAAAGGAGAACAAATCGCTAACCTAAGATGCACAGTTAAAACAAGTTGTAGGTAAGCTAAAATTTAACTGTACTGACAAAAACCGCTGGCAAATGTAACCTTGTGACATTTTTTGTGAAATTCCAAAATGAAGTAACATGGTTACCATGGTTACTTATAAATGCATAAAAGCCTGTTACAAAATTCTCTGGCAGTCAACATGCTCTGACTGCTGCCCTGCAACAATAAAAGCCTACCTAGTTCTATTCTTGGTCTCATGTCTCACTAAATTGTGCTACAGTTCCATCAGCCCTTTAATTTCCTCTTACTCTCCCTCTGCAATCAGTTCCTCCTCACTCCAATAATGGTAATCACTGACTGAATTTCCAGTTAGATTTACATCTTCCAGAATGTAATGTAAAAGACATTATACCATATGTAGCCACTTGATCTAGTTTCTTTCACTTAGCATAGTAATGGACAAATATTCATGTAATTCAAAATGCTAGCAGCTTATTCCTTCATACAGCTTAGTAGTACTCCATTGCCCAGATGTATCATTGTTTACCCATTCACCAGCTGAAGAACATACAGGTTGTTTCATGTTTAGGGCAACTATAAGTAAAACTACTATAAACATTTATCATATAGGCTTTTATGTGAAATAAGTTTTCATACCTATTGGTTAAATACCTAGGTGTGGGATTTCTGGGCACATTTCAATTTTTACTTTTTACTTTTTTTTGTTTTTTGAGGTAGGATCTTGCTTTTTAATCCAGGCTGACCTTGAACTTATTATGTGGCCTAGTCTGGTCTTCAATTCATGGTAATCCTCCTGTCTCAGCCTCCCTCCCATGTGCTTGGGCTTACAAGAGTGCACCAACATGTCCGGTTACCCTTCAGTTTCAATATGCATACTTACAAGAGTCTAAAGTTAATGTTTATTGTCATTGTGTAACAAAAGATACATACATTAACACCTTTTTTTGTCTTTTTGAGACAGGGTCTCATTATGCAGTTCAGGCTGGCCTTAAGCTCACTTTTGTAGCTCAGGCTGGTCTCGAACTCACAACTATCCTCATGGCTCAGCCTCCCAAATGCTGGGATTACAGGCATGCACCACACACCCAGCATATTAACACCTTCTGACTCCAAATTATCCCCATCTTCCCTATCCCTATCAACCTAAAATTTTACTGCCACTTATTTTCAACCCCCTGCAACAAAATTAGTCATTTTTATTTTTAGCCCAATGCTTAGATATAGGAACATGTTCCATCGATTATTTGGGTTATCACTGCTTTTTATATTGCATCCTTTCCTCTAAAATATACACTTTGCTGGGCGTGGTGGTGCAGGCCTGTAATCCCAGCACTTGGGAGGCTGAGGCAGGAGGATTGTTGTGAGTTTGAGACCAGCTTGAGCTACAAAAGTGAGCTTAAAGCCAGCCTAAACTGCATAGTGAGACCCTGTCTTAAAAAGACAAAAATAAAATAAAATACACACTTTAAAAAATTGAAGTAAAAAAATGAACACTTTAATGTTTTGAAATGTTACATTAGAAATTACATTAGCAATATCATGAGTGTTACATCAGGCCTGGCAAGCACAAGGTCCTGAGTTCAATCCCCGGTACTGCCAAACAAACAAACCAACAAACAGGACTCTATTCCCTTGAAATCCTCATTCTTGCATAAAAGAACCTAGTGATCTAGCTTATGTGGGATTAACTTTCGCAGTTCCCTGCATTTGTGAAGGAGGTAATCCTCCATTAATTCCCACATATAAGCAGAACTACCATATATGATCCAGTTACACCACTCCTAGGAATACTATACCCAAAAGAATTCAAATCAGTATATGATAGAGACAACTGCATATCCATGTTTATCATGGCAAATTCACAATAGCCAAGACATGCAATCAGCTAGGTGCCTGTTAATAGATGAATGGATAAAGAAAATGTGGTATATATACACAATGGAGTATTATTCAGTAACAAACAAAATGCCATTTTCAGGAAAATGGACAGAACTGGAGATGATCATGTTAATTGAAATTCAGACTGAGAATGACAAGTATTGCATATATTCTCTCCTCTGTAGAATCTAGGGGTAAAAGATGACATGAAAGGAAGAGACTATTAGAGAAAGTTTGGAAGGGCATGGAGGGGCAATAGAGAGAGTGGATATGATCAGAGTATGTTATATACATTTATGAAAATGTCACAGTGAAGCCTGTTATCTTACACCATTAGCACACATTAATAAGTATTTTTTAAAAAGTAGGGTGAGCCATGCTTGGTGGTACACACCTGTAACCCAGTACATAGGCTGAGGCAGGAGGATCATCCCAAGTTCAAGAACAGCCTGGGCTACAAAGTGATCTCAAGGCCAGCCTGAACTGCTCTTGAGACCTGGTCTCAAAAACACAGGAACAAAAGCAGAGTGATAAGGCTAAATATGCCTCACACATTTAAAAGCTACCGGAGGCTTTTATTGTACTCCTTCTAACCTTTGGTTAAAATATTTGACCTGTTTATATCTGGTTTTCTCTTAAAATGATCAATTCAAAGCCATGTTGAAAGAGCCAGCCTGATAGCTGAGGGACATGCTGGCCCAACCCCTTGGGCATGCTGAGACAGTGACTGAGATTCGTGTGATGACGAGTGCCTGTAATACTAGCACTTGGGAGGCTGAAAATAGGAGAATAACTACAAGTTGGATCTATGTAGTGAGACTGTGCTAAATACAAAACAAAAACCATGCTGACTCAAAAATGAGTATATTGTTTTGAATGATAAAAGGGGAATTGTTTCTACAGTACCTTTTTGCTTTATAATTGGAACCCCTGAATTCATCTCCCTTCCATCCTTTTTATCATTTTAGAACTGCTTAATTCACCATCAAGTTGATGGTGCTGAGATCTAACTATGAACCTCTCATGCTGCTGTTACAATTATAACAACTTGGGGGTTTTAGCTAAATCAGTGATTTGATTCCCAGATAAAACCAGTGAGGAATGCAATGGGTCAACTCACATTTTAGACTATAAATGTAAATCTTGTTTTCTACTGTGTAAATGTATATTCACCCACTGTTCTAGATTGTTTAGTAAATAGTGGCCGTTTCTTGCTGTATGCTAGAAAAAATTCCTACATCACCAAATCCTGTAAACAATGTTAGCTTCAACAATGTATTTGTTTACCAAATGGAATGTGGTTCCAGGTTTTAAACCTCCCCCCCTCGCTTCCTGGGATAGCTGCCTTTCGGTCTTCTCCTGCATGAGGAGCTGATCGGGGCCCTGAGCTCAGTAATAAATGGAGCTCCTTAATTCAAAAAGAAATCAGAAACCCACTTTTCAAAGGTGACAAATCCTATGATAGAAGCCTCATTTTGTAGGTTTGATTCTAAGCAAATTTGTGGCTGCTCTTCTCTTCTGGTGACTTCCTAAATTCATAAACTTCTATGTTTTTCTTTTAGATATGTTAATTATGAAGAAATTTCTGACAAGGGCTGGAGAGACAGCACAGTGGTCTTAGCACCTGCCTGGCAAGTGCAAGGACCTGGGTTTGATCCCTGGTACCACAGGCCACGCTGGCCACTGAAATTGGGCATGGTGGCACATGCCTGTAATCCCAGTAGTCAGGAAGCTGAGGCAGGAGGATGATGAGTTCAAGGCCAGTATGGGCTATATAGTGAATTCAAGCCCAGCTTTAATTACACAGAAAGGGCCTACCTAAAATCAAGAGAAAAAAATTCCACATTGTTAGAATGAGTGGGAGACAGGTTTCCACCTCTTTATTAACTTTTTTTTTTTTTTTTTTTACAGAACCGGGTATTGAACTCAGGCCCTTGCGATTGCCAGGGAAGCACTTATTCCACTGAACCATCTCCCTGGCCCCTGTATTAACTCTTAATAACCTAATGTTTCATGTTCAGAGCACTCATAAAAATGAACAGTGAAATTTTTTTTTAAATCCCTGTTCCTTGAATTTTTCTAGGTAACATGTATGAATTTCATGCAAAACTTTAAAAAATTACAGACTTCAGCATAAAAGGGCTAATGGGCATGTGAACTACTGTGTTATTATAACATGAAGGAACAGGGTTGGAGCTGTATAGGAATAGCTTTTGTATATGACTGAAGCCAAGTTGCCATTAATTCATACTAGCTTTTGTAAATTTTAATAGGTCAACTGTAATCTGCAGGGTAACCATTAAGAAATACTAAAAGATACAAAGAAAAGGAATTGAGAAGGGAGTCAAAATAGTATACTAGAAAAAAATCAAATACAAGAAGCCCCCAATGGTGATAGTTGTGAATGCCTATAAATGCTAGCACTCTGGGA
Source organism: Ctenomys sociabilis (assembly GCA_004027165.1). Taxonomy (NCBI): domain Eukaryota; kingdom Metazoa; phylum Chordata; class Mammalia; order Rodentia; family Ctenomyidae; genus Ctenomys; species Ctenomys sociabilis. The sequence continues at coordinate 47,311 of PVKA01004435.1, read as the reverse complement.
GGCTAAGGCAGGAGGATCACAAGTTCAGCCCAGCCTGTTAGGGGGGTGGGTGGCTGAGAAGGTAGCAAAATGTGACAGTCGAGGTTTCAATCCCCAGTACTGTACAACAATAAAAACACAGAAGCTGGGCATGGTAGCACATGCCTGAAATCCTAGCACTCGGAAGGTTGAGGCAGGAGCAGGAGGACTGCTCAGTTCAAGGTCAGCCTGGTTACATAGTGACTTTCAGACCAGCTTAAACTACATCATAAAACCCAGACTCCAACACCCACCCACCCACCCACCAGATATTCATTTTTCCTATGTCCCCCCATATATATATATATATATATATATATATATATATATATATATATATATATATATATATATATGTTTTTAATTTTTTTTAAAAAGGTCTCTTTACATACTTCACACTGACTTTAAATTACGTCACGCAGGCTGGTCTCAAATTCATAGTGATCGTCTTGCCTAAGCCTCTCCCCCCTCCAGTGCTGGGATTACACACATGTGCCATCACAACTGGCTATTAGATTTTTCTGGTTGTTTGGTAACATTGTTTCTCTGCTGTTAATTTGTCTTTTGTTACAGAGACCCACCAAACTAAGAACAATGAAGTGTTGAGAGAAAATTACTTTTGTTCCCCTAACATGTCTGGTGATGAGGATAGGCTGAGGCAATTCCATTCATCATGGAGATGGAGAAAACTGGTCCAAGCTAGCCACGGGTAGATCTGTGCCAAAGACAACTTTCTTAAGGTCTCTATGTACAGTGTCTAGTCAAGAGAAGCAGGAAAAAAAAAAAAAAAAAACATGTCTCTGTTTTCCAACTTTAGGTTAGTAGGAGAAAAATATTTATAAAAATTAATTCCTTGGACTGGGATTCTAGCTTGAGAAAGACTGATCTCCCAGTCCACAGAAATAGCTATTGCTTTCCTAGTCATCCCATTTCGCATCCTGAGAGTTCACTTGGGCTTTCTGGCAAGTCAAGGCACACAAGTTCTCAGGCCTCCATGTGCAGCCAGCCAACCAAAAGGTTAGGGGCCCCTGAGAATACGGCCACACAGGAATGTGGGCTGAACATCCTCTGCAGCCAGACAGTACCCAACAAAACAGAGAGGTCCTAAGTCTCCCTTTCCTTTGGCTATCTTTAGCAGCAGCTCAGGATCATGGGACGGCTTATCTTTGTGTCCTCTTCACTGACTCCTCTTGTACCATCAGTTAAGCCATGAGGGCTTGTTTTTTGAGTTGATTTACTTATTTATTTATTTATTGAAGGTAGGAAAGGTTTACTTAGCTCACTGTTAGTGCAGGTTTCAGTTCATACTCGGCTGACTCTGAGACAGAGTGGCACCTGGAAGAGAACAACCTTTCATGGCAGTGGCAAAGAGCAGAGAGCCAAAGGGAGTGGTGGCAGCTCAGGCAGCTAGCTAGCCTCTCTCCCGTCCTTACATTGTAATGCAAGTTACCTGCCCAGGGGCAGCTACAGCATCCATACTCACAATAATCAATCACAAACTCCAAACCCCAGAACTACATGAGGCTTTAGGGGACCACTACACATAAACCATAAACAACAGCCTTCAACCCCTTAAAATTATGATTAAAAACATATACAGCTTTTGATTTATCTATCTAGAGGCAGGGTTTTTCTATGTAGCCCGATGCTGGCCTTGAACTCACAATCCTCCTGACTTTAGCTTCCCAAGTTGGGTACTGAAGGTATGTGCCACCATACCCAGCTACCTTTGTTTTAAACAGAAAGAAGTCATTCTCTACTGCTAGGAATATTTTGTTCTTTTTGATGTGCTTCTCCCATGGGAACTTCAGAAACTCCTTGAACCACTTTACACTATCTGCTCTACTAATCCATCTGCTTCCTTCTTGGCATGATTTTGTTGATTTTAAACTGCACTGGATCCTTCAGGAAACCTAACATCTCCCCAAACTGGTTCTGTTAAGGCTTGTTTCTGCCAAATGCTTGTTCTTCCTCTTTCCTTATGCTACTTTCAATTTCTATCTCTACTCACCTCCTGGGCAGAAAAAGTGGGCTCTGCTAACTGGTAGGTGTGCCCCAGAATTTCTGTAAGATGTGCATTCCTTCTTCTGCCTTAGTGATGACATATATTTGCCACCCTAGCTTCTCTACAGCGTATCTCAGAGAAATGACTCATCAAGAGGGAAAGTAAGGGCTATTCTGAAACTGGGAAAGAGAAAAATCTCAGGTCTGTCCCACAAATACTGGTAAAAAGTTTTAGCTATGTGTGTTTCTATCTGCCAGAAAATATTTAGATAAAGCTGTTCTTTTACAAATGAATGTTTTATATTACAGTATTTAATTTTTTAAAGGGAGTTTTTTTTTTTTTTTTGCAGTACCAGGGGTTGAACTCAGGACCTTAAGACTTATTCTGAGCTATGTTCCTGGTCCCCTGTATTACTGTATTTAACACATGGCTGAAGTTTCTGAAGGAAACATGTTTATATTTGTATGTTTATGTATGTATATACATGTGGTATTTTTCTAACTCTGGTCATTACTGCAAAGATTGAGCTCTACTTATGTACTTAAAAGTACGTAAATTAAGTATTCTTTCAGAAAATATAGGAACTCACAAATGCTTTTTAAATTCAAATGATTACAAGAATACTGCTGGTTTAGAAAGAAATGGTAATTTGTTCAGAGCTGTTAGCATCAAATATGATACAAATACACAACTTTTATTCTCCCTGAGTTTACTAATCACATAAACTTATGTCTAGATATTTTAAAATTCAAAAAAATTATAAATTCAATTTAAGAACAAATGTGCAAGTAAAAATCATCTGTTATTTCATGTATGTCAAGTATAGTAGTAAAATAAAACAAAACCCTATCTATTGAAGAACATGCAAAGGAAAGCAATAAATGAAGGTACTGAAAAATAAGAAAGGCATAATATAGAAAATGGCAAAATGGCAGAAGCCCCTTTTTCATCAGTTATTTTAATGATTGACCTTTCTTTTTATGTATTTGGTTCAGGTCTCACTATGCAGCTGGGATTCTGGGACTTGTAGTGATCCTCCTGTTTTCAGCCTCCTCAGCACTGGGATTACAGGCATGTGCCAGCTCACCTGGTAATTATTTTAAATGTAAAAGAAACCATTGTCACAAAACAAGAGATTGGTATAATGTATTTAAAAATATAATCTATCTGTATACTGGTTAAAAGAAACTCACGACCCTAATACAGAAGTGTGTTGAAAGAGAAAGGATAAAAAATATTCAAACAGTAATGCAAAGAAAACTAGGGTGACTCTAATAATTTTAAGAGTATTACAGAGAATTTTAAGTAAAAATCTGCAGTAGTATAAGAGATAAGGAATAACAGTATGATCAAGAAGGTATAGCAAATCAAAATGCTCTGTCCCTGAAAGCAGAACATATATTCTCAAATCTAGAAGAAACACTTTCTTTATAGACTATACACTAGAACAGTGGAGTCAAACCTTGGCACTTATGCCACGCTTGTTGCTTATTATCCCTGAACCTAAAAGGTTCACCATCACTGCACTCCACCAAATGTTATGGTTTGTATCTAGATGTTTGCATTTAGATCTAAAAGTGCCTCATGGGGGGAGGGCTGCCAGTTAGCTCAGTTGATTAAGTGCCTGCTTAAGCAAAAGGCAGTCAGGCTCAGGATACTGTAGTTTGATCCCCAGATCCTCATGCCTTACAAGACCTGCCCTTAAGGCATCCTGAGGCAGCGGGGGGAAGAAAAAACAATCCATCTAAAAGTGCCTCATGCACTTTTTGAACCTGTCTGGATCTAGGGTACATGATGCTTGGATTAAAGGGGTATGGTACTAAATGAGCCCACTGATTAGCACAGTTATGGATATGGATAATGGGAAGGCCACCTTGGCTTTGGGTGGCACCATCCAGAAGGGTTATAGTCTGGAAGGATAAAAGGGAAAGGAAGACTCACTGCTTGCTACTTCTGCCTGCCACACCAAGAACTGTTTCTCCTCTACCACGCCACATTGCCTTGGAAGCAGCTGACCATGGAGTGAGACCTCTACCAACTGTAAGGTGAAATAAATCTTCTCTCCTTTAACTAGTACAAATCCTCAAATTTCAAAAGACTGAATTCACATATAACACCTTCTCTAATGACCATGGGGTGAAATGAGGAATCAGTAAAAGAAGAAAAAAATTAAAAGTAGTCACAAAATATGGAAATTAACACAGAATGAATGAACCAAAAATTGTAACAGAAATTCAAAAAATTTTTAAAAGGCAGCAAAAGTTATAGGAAAATGTGTTCAGACAAAAAAGCATAACACTGAATGCCTACACTAAAAGCAGATGTTAAATGAGTAACTTGGGGGGGGGTTAAAGCAAAGGTAAAGAAATAGAGATAAAAAATGTTATATCATGTACAGTACAAATTCTCTTTGCTGAAGGTGACTGTATCAAAAATGTACCAATAAAATCTAATTTAAAAATTAAAGGCAAAACAGTAAGTTAACTTTATGACTTAAGAACAAAAGCATATAAAACGAACAAGTTAAATCCAAAGTCAGCACACAGATAAAGAATAAGGATTAGAGATAAGTAAAACGGACATCAAAAAATGATTCTTTAAAAAACTCAAAAACTAGGGGCCAGGGAGATGGCTCAGTGGAATAAGTGCTTCCTTGGCAAGCACAAGGGCCTGAATTCAATCCGTGGTTCCAGGAAAAAAGAAAAAAAACTTTTTTAAAAAGTCAAAAATTAATCTTTGAAGCCAGACATGGTGGTGCAGATCTGCAATCTCAACACTCAGGAGGCAGAGGCAGAGGCAGAGGCAGAGGCAGAGGCAGAGGCAGGTGAATTGCTACCAGTTTGAGGCCAGCCTGAACTACACAGCAAGATCCTGTCTCAATAAAAACCCATCTTTGAGGAAAAAAAAGATAAAATTTTTAACTAGGCAAAGGAAAAAACAGACCTATGGGCTAGGGATATAGCTCAGTAGAATAAGTGCTTCCCTGGCAAGTGCAAGAGCCTGAGTTCAATCCCCGATTCTGAAAAAAAAAAAAAAAAAAGACTTATATTACTAAAATCTGAATGGAAAATGAAATCTGATATGGTGACACAAGTCTGTAATTCCAGTTGCTCAGGGGTCTGAGGCAAGAAGATCTTAAATTCTAGTCCAGTCTAGGCTACTCAGTGAGACCCTGTCTCAAATAAAAAATAAAAAGTGCTAGGGATAATTCAGTGGTAAAGCCCCCTGTAAGTTAGATGCCTAGAACCACAAAAAAAAAAAAAAAAAAAGACACAAAAATGGGACATTACTAGACATACATAAATCATTATAAAAGAATCCTATGAATTATACAAATTAGATAACCAAAATGAAAAACAATTTCCTAGAAATGCACAAATTACCAAAACATACAAAAAAAGTAAAACTGAATAGACCTAAAAAAATGCTGAACCAGATGGCTTCACTGGTGTATTCTTTAAGTATTTTAAAAAGAATGAATACTAGTTCTTTTTAAAGACTTCCCAAAAATTGAAGAGGAAAAAACATTCAGTAAGTTGTCTTACGAATCTAGAATTAACCTGATAACAAGCTGGAAAAAGAAAATAAAAGACTATTACAGACCAGTATTTTATGAATAGAGATGCAAAACCCTTCAAACAAACATGACTCATCTACAGTGTGTGCTCATACACATGGGAGCTGAGGCAGAAGGGTCTCTGTTAGTTCGAGGCCACCCTGGGCTCCAAGATGAATTCAAGGGCAGCCTGGGCTACATAACAAGATCATGCCTCAAAATTTACAGAATAAAATGAAACACTAGCAAGCTAAATACAACGTATCAAAAAGATTGTACATACTGACCCAGGATCATTTACGTTAAGAATTAAAGAACAACTCAAATTATGAAAACAAATCAATATAATATACTACATTAACAGAATGAAGGAGAAAAACCACATGATGATCTCAATTCAGGCAGAAAAAGCAATCCATAAAATCCAACATCTTTAATGATTAAAGAAAAAAACAACACCCAGGCTAGGGAGATAGCTCAATGGCGCAGCACCTGCCTGGCAAGTGCAACATCCTGAGTTCACTTTCCAACACCAAAAGAAATAAAAAACAAATACCCAAAAATCTAAGAACAAGAAACAAACTTCCTTAATACTAAAAAAGGTATTATGAAATATACACATCTAAACCATATTCAATGGTAAAATGGTAAAAGAACCAAAGCTACCCCTCTGATCAAGAGTAAAACAAATATGCCCCATATTACCTAATCCTTGATCAAATTGTATTAGAAACTTAAGTTAGAGACATCAGGTTAGAAAAAGATATCCAAATTGGAAAAATGCAAACTTTTTAAACAGCAAAGACACTCAAACAGATATCCTTAATCCACAGAAATGTATCCAAGCTAGCAAATCGCAGGCCATGAGACCAATATGCAAAAACCAATTGCATAGGATTGCATACACTCATGATCAGCAAAAGTAAACAATTTCACTCAAAATGGATCAGAATTAAATACTTAGGAATATATTTAACCAGTTATATGGGATATCCAATGCAAAATATAAAAATTACTGAAATATTCAAAAGATCTTTGGGGGGCCAGGGAGATGGCTCAGTAGAATAAGTGCTTCCCTGGCAAGTGCAAGGGTCTGAGTTCAATCTCTGGTTCCGCAAAAAAAAAAAAAAAAAAAAAAAAAAAAAAAAAAAAAAAAAAAGAAAAAAAAGAAAAAAAAATCTTCGGCTGCTGAGAGATAGCTCAGCAAACTAAGTACCTGCTTATGCAAGCACAGAGGACTAAGTCCAGGCTGTGGTGGCACACACCTATGATCCCAGCACTGGGGAAGCTGAAAACAGGAGGATCACTATGAATTTGAGCTGCATAGTGAGACCTTGCGCAAAAATAAAAAATAAAAATAAAAAGATCTATGTCAGGCATGGTGGCACACACACCTGTAATCCTAGCACTCAAGAGGCTGATGCAGGAGGGTCACCATGAGTTAAAAGCCAGGCTCGATTATGTGAGTTCAAGGCCAGCTTGAATTACACAGCTAGACTGCCTCAATTTCTAGAATTGCTATCTCGTGTTCATGAATTGAGAGATTTGATATTAAGATGACAATATTCCCCAAGGTGCTCTGTAGATTCTGAATCTTAATGGGCTTTTTACAGAAATGAAAAGATCATCTGGTGTGGTTGTACACACTTGTAATTCTACAACTCCAGAGGCTGAGGCATGAGAATCACTGTAAGTTTGAGACCAGCTTGAGGTACATAGTGGGTTCAAGGCCAATGTAAACCATATAGCGAGATCTTGTTTAAACAGAAAGAAAGAAAAAAAAAAAGAAGACAATGGAAAGGCTGATTATAATGTTCATATTGAATTACATGGGACCCAGAGTTAAAAAAATCTTGATACTATTTTTAATGTATTTAGTACAGGGTCTTATAGGGTCTCAGTAAATAAATAGGACTCATAGTGATCCTCCTGTTTCAGCCTCGCAAGTGCTAGGATTAAAGGTACACACTACCATGCTCAGTCTCAATCGCTACCTCAGTGTGCCCCAGGGGCAGGGCCAGCACAGCATGCCAGGGATCAACTCCAGTCCTGGGTTTGCCTAAGCAGGTGCTTTAATCCACTGAGCTACCTGGTTGGCCCTAACACAATCTTGAAAAAGAACAGAACTGAAAGAAGTTGGACCTGTACTTCACGCCATATACAAAAAATCTAATGAGATCAACACCTAAATGTAAGAAATAAAATTCTACTCCCAACCCCCAAAAATGGCAAGTCTAACATTCTGAGCTTGAATCTAGCAATGGTATCATTACCATGACGAGAACAGTGCAAGCAACACAACAGATTGACTAGATTTTATTAAAATCAAAATATTTTTTGCAAAAGACACTCCCTATCAAGTGACTGCAAAGACAACATAGAGAAAAAATTAGATCATTCTGTTTGAATGAAGAATTCTTACATCTCAGTAAAAAAGACAAACCTATTTAAAAAACAGCCAAAGGAAGTACACAAATGGCCATTAAAAGCCTTTTGTGATGAACATTGAGATGTTCAAGGCATTGGTGGGGAGGTGGCTCAGTGCCCACTTACTCAAGTGCTTGCCTGGCAAGCACAAGGGCCTGAATTCAATTTCCGGTTCCACCAAAAAAAAAAAAAAAAAAAAATGTCCAAGGCATCATCAGTCAACAAAGTCATACAAAACCATAAAGTAATTCAAAACCACAATAAACTACTATTAGGATGACTATCACAAAAACAAAACTAGAAATAGCAAGTGCTGCTAAGGATATGGAAACATTAGAACCCTTGCACACTATTGGTAGAAATATAAAAATGATGGAGCTGTTATGGAAAAATTGACAGTTGCTTAGTTAACACAGAATTACCATGTAACCCTGCTAGTATCCTTCTGAGTTTGCTCCTAGATGATTTTAAAAGAAACCCAAACAAGTATTTGTTCACTAGTCTTCATAGCACTATTATACAACCTAGCTCAAGGGCCAGCCAAATAGCTTAGTGGATTACAGTGCCTGCTTAGGCAGACACAAGGGTCGGCAGTTTTGATACCCTGGCCTGTTGTGCCGGCACTATCCCCAGGGTACTCACTGAGATGACAACTGAGATGTGCCTGTAATCCTAGCACTTGGGAGGCTGTGAAGAGGTGGATCACTATGAGTCCAAAAACACAAAGGGAAAAAAAAGCTCTAAGACAAAAACAATTCAAATATCTAAAAACTCATTGGTTAGAGAAAATACTCAGCTATAAAAAGAAATTAAAGTCAGGTATGGTGGTACATGCCTGTAATCCCACCACACTAGAAGGCTGAGGCAGGAACTCCAAGTTTATCCTGAGGCCAGCCTGGGTAACGTAGTAAGACCCTGTTCTTAAAATATTAAAAAAGGGTTGGAGATATAGCTCAGTGCAAAAACCCCTAGCTGAATCCCCTATACCACACAACCCAAAAAGGGATTAGGTACTGATACATACTATGACATGGATGAGTCTAAAAAATGTACTGAAATAAAAGAAATAACATCCAAAAGGTCACAGTGATTCCATTAATATGAAATAGCTAGCATAGGCAAATCTAGTGAGAAACACCAGTGGATTCCAGGGCTCAAGAAAGGAGGAAATGAAAAGTAATGGTTTAATGGGCACTAGGTTTCCTTCTGAATTGTTAAGTACATAGCGATGATGGCTATGTAATACTGTGAATGTACTAAATGTCTGAATTACACACTTTAATTACAAAGTGGGTAAGAATCTTGTTTTGTAGCTTACAAAATTGCTACATTCTAGTATGTCTCATACAATACCTTCATATATTCTGTATCAAATTCAAACGGTTCTACAAAACAGACCGTTTATTAAGCCTGGGTCTCACTACATAGCTCAGGCTGGCCTTGAATTTATGTTGTTCCTCCTGCCTCAGTCTTCTGAATGATGGGATTACAGGCATGTACCACCATCCCTGGCTGTTCTTTGTTCTTACTATGATATATGACTTCTAAGGATATAAAATAAGAAAGTATATTATGTGCCCATTCAAAGAAGAAACATCTTTTCTTCTAACAGCAAGGGGAGGAAAGAGAAAACCTGGACAAAGTCTTACATCTGAACCCGCTCACTATTCAAATGTAAAACATGTTTTCTTTTGTAGGCAACTAAACATATTCCTTAATAAAGCATTAGCAAAGGACACCATTTTATAAAGCATAATTATGTAAATTCCCATAGGCACTATTCTTCCCTTTTTAATGCATAATTGATTTTAGCAAGTTTTATGCAAATGAGAGAAAAATATGCTAACATTCTGCCATTTGCAGCATTAAAACCTAATAGTCATTAAACAAAAACAGCTCATTAAAAAAGATTTATGTATAATAAGATTAAAAAGCCAAACTTCCCAAACCTTTAGACACAAAGACCTAAATATGAAAACCTGATTTCCTTAACTGTGCAAGTACATATGTGGTAGATTTCATGAGTATGGCAACATATGTTAAGACCATTCAGCAAACTCAGGGAGTAAGTTCAGAAAACATTGAGAAAAATCTTTTGATAGTATTTAGCCCAAAACACTATTAACAGAAAAAGCAGATATCAACTGCCATAACTAAAGCATAATGTTCTACTGTCTTCTCAACTTAGATCTACCTGGGCTGAGGAGACAGCTCAGTGGCATAAGCACCTGCCTTGTAAGTGCAAGGTCCCAAATTCAATCCCTAGTAAGACACAAAAATAAATAAAAGTATAGATAATCAAATCAACTTAGATCTGCCCTAGTTCCATATTTACTTTGTGAAAGTAGTTGACAATGAGGATCTGAAATAGTGTTTTTACTTGAACAAATAGGTTTAAGTTTTTTTAAGATGACATTTAGGAATGGAATAATTATTACCTACCTTGAAGATTCTTAGACACTTGACTCACTTTTCAAAATATGCCCCCCCCCGTAATTCTACATCATCATCTCAAAACTACTACAAGGGAAGAAAAATTAAAAAAAAAAAAACCCTGACAAATGTGAATTCATTAAAGAAAATCATTAGGAAGATTTGAAATCTTGTTTCATAACTTTCCTACAATATTCAAATTTTAAAGATCTTTCCCAGAAACTCTTTTTAAGTAAAAGTTTATTGAAGAAAAATAGAACCACCACATACACAAGGAAAAGAATAAAAATTCAACTGATACAGAACTGAAAGTCACAGTTATCCAATGTAGTTTGCAACTACTCTTGTTTCTTAAACAGCTCCCCTTCTTTAATAATCTTGGGAATTTTTCAGCTGAAATGGTATCGTTTTTAAAGAATTAAAAACTTCAAGGGAACAGACCTGGACCTGCTTTGAAGATAAGGAAAGTGACATCAAGAGTTTCTTCCTAAAAGGACCCACTCCATCTAAAAACTCCTTGAGAGTAACTATTGAGTCTAGTTAAATAGTCTGCATATCTCAGAAGCCATCAGGAGAGTTAGAATACTGGTATAGATGGTCCAGTATGGAGAAAGGGCAAGCTGGTTGCCATTTCCTTGCCAGATGAGCTCCTATAAGGAAACCTAGGAAAAGTTGAGAAATCATAGGCAATGAATATTCAAAAAGAATAGGAGTTTTAAATACTATACATATATAGGTAGACATCGGTGTGCAAGTTGATGCAATTAGCAAGAAACAGATGACAGAAGGGAAGGAAGGATAGGGAGGGAAGGAGGGAAGGAGGGAAGGAGGAAAGGAGGAAGGGAGGATGGGCTGGCCATAGGCCTTTGAGAACTCAAGAAAATCAACAGGGGGTAGGAGTCCCAAGTCTCTTCAGCTGAAGATTGGGACCAAGGCATTCTTCTTAATGGCTCCAAACAGGCAAGGAAATATGAGGTTACAAGAAGCATTAAAGAAGTTCTAATTTTTTAAAAAACCAAAAATTTCTGCATCTCCTATAGGATCAAATTCTTTCAAGGAAAAACAGAGGCAAAAGAAAAACCCACACCTGGAGAAGCCTTCTGTTCACATTATTGATGTAAAAAATAATACTTCTGAAATTATCTATGTATGAACAATCTTAGATGAAGAATAGATGTTCAGTGGCTATGACAGCTTATAACTTCAAGTAATTTTGACAGAAATACAAAACTTGAAATTCCCCAAAATGGGGATATGTGGAGAAGATGAAGGAAAATCTTTTATGTCTAGGGTTTTAGAGAATTAGAACAAGAATGATAATAAAGGCTCATTTACCAACAAAGAAAATTTGGGATGTTTCCAAAAGAAAACTTTGGTAGAGGAAACTGGAATGTTAATAATCTACTATTGGTCCAAATTAAAGCCAGAATGGCCCAAACACTTAAAATCTAAAGCACATTGAAAACTAGGTAATGATTTTGTGTTCTTATAATAATTTTTAGAAACATGTTGATTTTGGTCTCTTGCATTACCACATTACATTAAATTTTAATATGAAGAGTTGGATTTTTCTCTTAAGTTGTACAATGTTCTATTAAAAATGATCAGCAATTTTTCTATTTTAACTAGTTTTATAAGTACCTGTTAATCTGCACAGTAAACTTGGGGCCAAGCCATATATACACATCCTATATTCACAAATGGAAAATTTTAGGATGTGAATATACAAGGTATTATATAGCAAATGCTACCCTAATTAAAAACTTGTTTGCAAATAATTTTTTTAAAAACACCCCTTTTAGTGTAAGAGAACACTGCCTAGTAAAATATCAATAGCTATGACAATTCACTTTTACTTCCAACGGGAAATCACAAAACAGGTGAACAACCAAGTCCAGGGTGGTTTTTCTATTTGATAAATACATCCAGAACTCTGTACAGTAAATAAAGTTTGCATGCAGTTTTAAGTATCATCAAATGAGACTTTAAGCAAATAAACTTTCCGCTTCATAAGTAATGGTGCATAAGAACCCCCCTTTAATAGTCATTGGGACCTCTTTCCCAATTCCAAAGTGGAATCATGAAGACCAGTACTTTAAGAGGCTTCTGCACATCATACTAAATAACATGCAAAGAGTTCAACAACATTCTTTTTAAGGGTAAGTATTACTCTTTAAAATGGGCATGTTAACCACTGAGAAAAAATTCCACTCAACTATTTCCATTGTACTGTTCCATTTGGTCATTGGTAATAAAAAAAAAAAAAAAACAGAAACAAAGAAAAACAAAGAAGTCAAATAATATAGAATCAACAGGTTAGTTTATCCATTGGCTACTGTATAGGATACCAAATGCTCCAAGGTCAACATTCTATGCAATGTAATTGTACTGGTTTGGATTTTCTTTATCTCTTTCCATGTAGTCCCGGTCAATTAAGGATTCTATTCTCTTCTTAAGATCAGCAGGCTGTAAGAGAAGGCAAATTTTCAATACAAAGTTTATAATCATTACCTCAAGTCCACTTACCATCACCTCACTAAAAAGAACAATTTTGGATTACAGGTTTACTGTATCTAATTTCCATAACTTAAAAAATTGCTTACTTAAATACCTTAAACTTTAGTGAAAAGTATAATGAAAACTAACCATGTAAAGAAATATTTTATACTGTTTACCATATATTATTTTGCTGTCACATTCTTGCCATATCATTACACTTCCCATTACTTTGTCATTTTAAATATATCTTTTCAGAGCTAGTCACTCTCTGCACAAATGAATACAAGCCTAAACTTACCATAACTGCACATGAGGAACACATTATAGTTTAGGGAAACAATGCTATTTTGTTTTACTATGATAGTCTGAGAAGTATTCTTTTCCTTAGGATGAGGCTAGTTCTCCAAATTCACAGTTTTATAAATTACAGCTATATAGAAATGCTCTTCAAAAAAAAATAAATAAAGGCCAGTCTGAACTGCATAGTGAGACCCTGTCTCAAAAAAAAAAAAGACAAAAAAAAAAAAAAAAAAAAAAAAAAAAAAAAAAAAAAAAAGAAATGCTCTTTGTGGTAGCCTTACCCTGTGCTTTTGGTGTGCTTTTTATTTTTCCCACCGTTTTTCCTACTTTTACTTGGCCCAATCTCACTCTGTAGAGCCTATCTTTTCTCTGTCCTGTTTTTTTTTCCTTACCTTTAATCAATGTGAAACCGCCACCATTAAAAGAAAAGCCTGTATAGAATAAATTACTATTTAAAAGAATAAGACATAAAGCTAAGCATGGTGATTCAGGCCTATAATCCCAATCTTCTGTGTGGCTGAGGCAGGAGAATAGAAAATTTGAGCCTAGCCTGGGCAATTTAGTAAGACAGTCTCAAAAATCTAAAATGAAAACAAATTCCAAAAAACCCTTAAAGGGATGAGGAAGTAATCCAGTGTGAAAGTCCTTGCCTCAATCCCTGGTACTGCAAAAAGGAAGGGAAAAATAGTCAAGAGCTACTACATCAAAAGGGCTCAACAGCCTGGGTAGAGTGGGGGTGGGTGGAGGATAGTGGCTCACAACTGTAATCCCAGCACTCAGGAGGCTGAGGGAGGTAAATTGCTGTTTGACGTTGGCCTGGGTTACATAATGACATCTTGTCTCAAAAAAAAAAAAAAAAAAAAAAAAAACTGGGCTGGGGAGATAGCTCAGCAGTCTAAGTGCCTGCCTGGCAAGCACAAGGACCTGGGTTCAATCCCCAGTAACACATGCTGTGCTGGTCTTGGAATTCCAGGCATGCTGTGCTGGCCACTGAAACTAGGCATGGTGGCACATGCCTGCAATTCCAGCACTGGGGAGGCTGAGACTGGAGGATCACTACAAGTTCTAGCAAGAGACTCTGTTCTGAATGAATGAATGAATGAATGAATGAATGAATGATTTTTAAAAAACTTTAAAATCCCCAAAACTGATCCAAAACAAAAGCAAAACAAAATGGCTCAGAAAATGAACTATCACAACTATGTACCTTAGGTTTAGTGTAAAATTTAAATGTTTATCTATTTCAATTAATTATGATTTGTCAATCTTATGAGTTAAAAAGCAAGAGCTCACAGTTTGTCATTACAACTGTATTTAGCTCATGGATGACAAAATTCTACTATATGCCTTGTGCATTTAGCCTGTAAAAAGGCTATAAATAGTCATCCCTTGGTATATGCAGGTGATTGGTACCAGAATCCACAAATACCAAGTCTACTAATGCCTAAGTCTCAAGAAATGGTACTTTAATAGCACATAACCTAGGCACATCTTCCCATGTACTTTAAAGTCACCTCTACATTAATTTTAATACTCAATTCAGTGCAAATAGTTGTTATACCATGTTGCTTTATGTACTGATCAGGGAATAATGACAAGAACATATTTCTATATGTTCCAAACAGATGCATGTTTTTTTGGATGGAGATTTATTGTGTTGTCCAAGCTAGCCTTGAATTCCTGGGCTCAAGCAATTGTACGTCAGTTTCCTAAATATATGGGGTCATATCACTGTGCTTTTAAACATAGCTGAATTTTCAATTTATAATGTAAAACTCATGGACATGTAGGGCTGATAGTATATATACCTCGCTTTGAGCATCTGTTTTGAGCATATGCAAAAGGACTACTAAATCAAGAGAGTAAAAAAAGCCGGGTACAGAGAATCACACCTTATAGTCTCAGCTACTCATGAGGCTGATGTGGGAGGATCTATTGAGCAACGTGAATGTCAGTCTGGGAAACAAAGTAAGACCCTGTCTTGAAAACAAAACAAGGGCTAGGAATATAGCTCAGCTGCATAAGTGCCTGCCTGGCAATTACAAGGTCCCAAGTTTGATCTCTGGTGCCACCAAAAATAAACATAAAAAAGGGGAAAGAAGAAAAATATTGGAAAACAAAAATTTTATCCAATAATACCAAGGAACCCGGTGTGGTGGTTATACATCTGTAATCGCAGCACTCTGGAGGTTGAGACAGGTGGATCACTGCAAGTTCGAGGCTGGCCCAAACTGCATAGAGAGACCCTGTCTAAAAATAACAATACTAATAATACCAAATTTTGAAAATCAAATTATTTTCTTTTCTTAATCACCTTCTAGCATCAAGGATCTAGATGGCTAGAGGTGAAATGAGTGTTAGGCCAAGCCTGAGAATGACTGTTGCAATGAAAGGGTGGCAATAATAGCTGTTGAATGGTAACATATGCCAAGTTCAGTGCTAAGATTTTTTTCTATATTCATGATCTCAGTAAGCCTCACAATAATCTTATGATATAAATACAATTATTTTTTTATTACAAAAGAAACAAGTTCAACAAGGTTAAATATCAAAGTCTAAAGCTCCTACTAACCCTAGCAACCAGAACTCTAGAGTGTACCAAGAGCTTATCAACATAAGGATTTAGAAATAGTTTAAAACTACATATGCGAACAAAGTTTCAGTTTTTTTCTTAAGTAATTTTATTGAGAAATGAATAGCAATGAGACAGTTTCAAAACCAATTAGTTGGACAGTTTCAATAATATATTGCATACTGTCTTCTTCTTAGTGGTTATTCACAGTACATGATGCAGCCATGATATCCTGTCCACAAACACTATTAGTACAAATCTTTCTTCTCATTGAATTAAGAAAAAGTAGCTGTATATCTATCCTGTTTTGAATATACATACACAAAATGGTCCTTCATTTATATCCCCTTTCCTTGTTTAGTTTTGCCAGAGATGAGTATTCATCATTTAAATATTGTAGGTGTGTGAATTCAGCAAAATATTACAATAAAGTCCAGTAGTCCATAACAGTAGTGAGTTATCTGGAGAACTGGCAATGTCAGATGTTGTTGAGTTGAGCCTTTTATAGCTCAGCATATTAATATGGTTCTACTTTTTATACCTTGGTTTTATACTTTTCTGCTGGATGGTTAAGACCAAGGCAAAGCAAGACCTATGTAACAAGAAATGTAACTTTTGTATCTGACAAGGTCAGTTAAAGTTTCTATTTTCTAATCAGGTATAAGCATAGGAAACTGAAACATCTTTCCAAATGGTCTCAAGGGCTTAATCTACATTTAAAAAATTAATTCCCAAAAACATACTGTATTATTAACAAGGACTATATGAAAATATTAAAGTACCTACTTTTACTGGAAATTTTAGCTGATTATATACTTCTGAAACAAGGAGATTGTGGCTAAGTGTCTTTCTCATCTTCATAATTCGAACAATTGCAGCATCAATTTGATATTGTCTATCTTGGAACACTCGTTCTGTAGTACTTGCTTGTTCTTCAACCTAAAAACAAATGTTTTAGGTTAATTCATTGTACCTGAAAAGAAATCTTTATCATTCACATGTATAAACTGTATTTAAGTTAGGGACATTATTATTATTTTTTTTTTTGGTACCAGACACTGGGGATTGCTGAGCTACATATTCACAGTCCCCTTCTTAAAAAATTTCAGACAAGGTCTTGTGAGTTGGCAAGGTTACCCTGGAATTGTGATCCTACTGCCTCAGTCTACCAAGTCACTGAGATTACGGACATGTTCTATCATGCCCAGTTGGGACATGATATTACTGTCTGCAATGTATTGAAATACCTAAATGAGACCTTACGTATGCAGACACAACAGAGAAAAATTACAAATAACAAAGTTTCCTTCTCCTCTTGTCCCAATATACAACCTGTATGTGATATTTAGGAGTTATTGATCAGATTTCTGCATAACAGCTTAACTGTAATATGACTGACTCTGGCCTGGCTTAAGGCACTAATGAGCTAATCAAACTAGTTAGCGGTCAGTCTTTGAAAATTTGGGGAGCAGTGTGAAGAAGCAAGGATGAACCCCAGGCTTCCCAAAGCTGTGTGCCACTGCATCTCATATCTAGCACCTGTGACCTGCTACTATCGTCAACATGCCTAAAAGAAAAGCTGAAGGGGATGCTAAGGTGATAAACCCAAGGTGAAGGATGAA
Organism: Ctenomys sociabilis; assembly: GCA_004027165.1. NCBI lineage: Eukaryota > Metazoa > Chordata > Mammalia > Rodentia > Ctenomyidae > Ctenomys > Ctenomys sociabilis. Next base: position 29,879 of record PVKA01004435.1, on the reverse strand, counting down.
CCACAGAAAGGATCTTCAGGATTTGCTGCTAAGCCAGCTCCTCCAAAGCTAAAGCCCAAGCCTAAAAAGGGACAGAAGGTACCCAAAAGGAAAAGCTAATGCCAGCAAGGATGGGAAAAAACCCTCCAGAAAACAGAGATGCCAAAACAGACCAGGCACAAAAAGCTGAAGGTGCTGGAGATGCCAGGTGAAGTGTATACATTTTTGATAACTGTGTACTTCTGGTGATTATACAGTGTGAAATACTAGTTTTTATCAAGTTTCATAAAAATGCAGGATTTTGTTTTATTTGTTTTTTAAACCTATGTTGTTAGCACACAGAGCACTTCATTGTTGTTTTGGGGCAAGAAGCATATGTCAGTTGTACAAAGTCTCCAAAGCTGGACTGATATGGGGAAGGCTCATTTCCCTGCTGCTTTTGAGACTTCCTCCTGGCTCCCAGGAGGAGAGATTCCCTGATGTTGACCCATGTGGCCACCTTGGCATAAATGCCTTGTGGTACGGGACAGCTCCCAGTTCATTTTATGCCCTTTCCTCTGCCATCAGCATCGGCTTAACTCCCTTAAGCCCAGAGACCTATTGGGATCTAAGCTCCTAAAGTGATGTTACCAGTGTGGCAGGCAATCTAGACTTGCCTGTAATGTTGAGATGGTGTCCCACAAGAGCAACTGATTTCTTTTTCTAGATTGTGTATCTTTAGATTGATAATTCTGCCAACTGATTTCTTTTTCTAGATTGTGTATCTTTAGATTGATAATTCTGCCATCTTCAGTTCCCGAAAGTCAGGTCATCTTGTAAAAAGTTGTTAAACAACATGCTAAATGTGAAATGTCAGCCCTCACTCTAAACTTTCCCTACTTCAGAGCCTCAAATGAAGACTTCATTGGATTTTATAGTGGTTTTCTGATTTTTTTTTCTTATTCTAACCAAGAAGGGAGTTTCAAAGTTGTTGTATACTGTTAATGACTATGTGCCCACTTCCTGCCTGAAATACCATGACTGTTTGTGAAAAGTGTCTTTAATAAAGCTGGATAAAGTTTGGCTTGGAAAAAAAATGAAAAGAAAATTTGGTTTTATTTGGTAACATATAAATCCAAAATGCATGGTTACATTCCCTCAAGAATAACAGAAATATAGGCAGCTAGGAGGCAGTTTACAAATCCTGATGCTAAAGTAAAAATGTTAATCTTCTGTAACTAAACCAAAATAGCTTGTACTTTTTGCAGCAGTTTCTCTCTGTTATAGCATGATAAAAGAGACAAGGTAAGGATGAGGTAATCTTTGAAGGGAATATGTTCTTGATGTTATATGAAAAAGTCAAAAACTTGTTTAAAGGTACTGAGTCTTTCACCACATTAAAATTTTTTCTCAAGTATTGTATTAAACTTTATTGGAACAGGACTCAATCTGTTTCAGGAAACTACAATTGTTTTCATTAATAAAAGTGTCTTACAAATTCAAATGACAAAAATAAAGTATGTGATTTCACTATTAATGAACTTGCTCAGATTTTTTTCACCAAGCAAATTGGCAAAGATTTTAGAAAGAAAGTATTATTTTTTCATGAACATGCAGGAACATTAAGAAAAGCACTCAAATACTTCTGGACAGAGGATAAGCTAGTCCTACCTCTCTGGAACACAAAAAGGCATTATTCCCTAAGGCTCTTAAAATGTTCACAACCTTTGACCCCCAAAATTTGTGGTATAAATTTATCATAAGGGAAAGTTCAGAATCATTAAGATTCAGGTACAAAGATAATTCTTCAGGTTTCCACCCTCAAAGCCTGCTGTGCCAGGCCCGCCCCCAGGATGCTCTGAGAAGGCAATTGAGACCAGGAGCCCCGCCCCCAGAGCACCCTGAGAAGGCAATTGAGACCAGCCATGGTGGTGCATGCCTGTAATCCTAGCACTTGTGAGGGTGTAAGCAGGTGTATCACTTCCGAGTCCAATCTCGTAGTGAGACCCTGAACACCCTGTAGACCCTTCCCTAAAATAAAAAAAAAGATAATTCTTTGGTCTTAGTTATAAAATTAAAATGCATGATTTTAATTGCCCAACAATGAAGTGAGTGAATAAATTATAACCCTCATGTTAAAAAATACTGTGAAGCTATTTAAAGATTAGTAAAAAAATTAGGTAATAACATGAAAAATTTAACAATGAATATTAAAGGAGAAAGGATATTAAACTATGTTGAATCAATCCAATCACGTGCACTGCCCAACAAAAAGCAGCCCATAATTAAATACTGAACTATATCTAGATACAGAAAACGTTAATGGTTGTGGTATTACTACAGTTATAATATCTTTATAAATGTGCATTATGAACACATATAATTCTAATGTCTTAGGACTAGAAAAAAGCAAAAGATTTACCGTTTCTTTCATCTGGATTTGATTGATCTTTATTCTGAAAAGTTTGTGTTTGAAATCATCATTACAAATGAACTTGTCACCATCTTCAATATCTTTGCCCTTCGGATTTTTTGCCAGAACTCTAGCTTTACCACAGGCTAATGATTGCAATGTCCTCCTTAACTCTCCATCCTCTGAAAAGAGGGGATTCAATTATTTGTTAGTGGCTCATCAGTATGAACAGAAACATTACACATCACAAACTCAATTTAGCTTTCATTGCTAACCCTCTACTACAATTTCTGTTTGCCTAAGTCGGAAAGACTTTTTCGTTGTCCTACTCTGTAGAATGGCATTTCTCCTAGCCATCTTCTAAAACATACCAATTATTATTCCCCGACATTTCACTTCTCTCCAGTCCCACATTTGAAGGACACAGCCACCTGCCTGTTTTACCAACTCCACTATGTCGATCTTTCCCCTAAAACTGTCCTCTTTCTAGTTTTTAGTGATACTACAATGGCTGGTAAGAAACCCTGGAATCACTGGTTTGAGACAGGGTCTGCCCATATAGTTTAATATGTCTGTCTGTCTGTCTGTATGTATGTATGTATGTATTGTGGAACCGGGGACTGAACTCAGGTCCTTGTGCTTCCCAGGGAAATGCTTATTCTACTGAGTCATCTCCCCAGGCATGGCTGTATAGTTTACGATTATTAGCCTTGAGTTTACTATGTAGCCCAGGCTGGCCTTCAATTTGTGGTAATCCTCCTGCCTTAGCCTCTAGAGTGCTGGAATTACAGGCTTACAATCAGCTGGAATTAACTTTCAACCCTCATCTTCTTCTTTCCTCATGTGTCTAATAGTTGATTCCTAAGAGATACACCTTCTCTAGTCTCACTTGCTCTCATTCTAGTTTAAGCGCTGTAGCCCTTTATTTCTGAAGGAATCAATGCATCCTCTAAGTTGCTCTGTTAATTTCAGGTAAGCTGTTCACATATTTATACATTTAAAACCTATAAATATAGGCCTCATATGCTAGATTTATCAGGCTTTCTATGATCAAACCCTACCCTTCTGACCTATCAAACTTTGCAGCTCATTATTCTATTGTATAATTAAAAAATCTTTTGATTCATGCCTACATTATACTCACTCCTAAATTGAAGCCCTTTCTCACATTATTTCCTTCATCTACCTTCTCCTTGACTAAAATTGGCCTAAACCAAGCCCCAGTTCTGACATCAAGCTTTTCCCAAATGTGCCAATGGACGATGCTCTCTTGCTCTGCTGAACTCCTAACATAGTTCTGGTCAGTACCACAAACTGGTACTTACTGGCTTTGAATTATTTCAAAGGTCACTCCACTTCCATCCCTTTCAGAGTTAATATACTAAGTATACAGAAGAACAGGGCATGGTGGTACATGCCTCTAATCATACATAGCATTCTGGGAGGCTAAGGAAACAGGCTCAGAAGTTCCAGCCTATCCTGAACAATTTAGTGACTCAGTGAGACCTTTCCTGAAAATAAAAAGGGGGCCAGGCATGGTGGCACATGCCTGTAATCCCAGCTCTAAGAAGCCTGACACATAAATTTGAGGCCAGCCTAGGCTATACAGTGAGTTTGAAAGCAGCCTTCTGAACTACACAGCAAACTCAAACAAACAAACAAACAAATAAAGTAAGTCTGAGTATCAAACACAGAGTGAAGTCCATGGGTTCAATCCCTAGTATACTCAACCATAAAAAGGGAAAGAAATTATTCCTTTCTATCTCCAGAGCCCTTAACATAGCAATATGCATAAAATTATGCTTGGGACGTGAATGACTCAATACTAACCTATTCCAGTAGCTTGTTTGATCTCTTCTAAACTGAACTCCTCTCCTTCATTAAACATTAGCAGTACCAGTGTTTGAAAAAGAGAAACCTGGAGTTCCTTTTTACCCTGTTGGACAAACAGCAATATTCAGGTATCTTCTTTTTAAAAAATATATATTAAAAAATTAGTCAAATAACTAATCTCTAACAAGAAAAACATTTTTCAATTAGTAAATTTAGAAGCACAGGTTAACATTATCCAGAAGAAAACTACTTGAGGTAGTAATACAGTATGTCTAGTGTAGCGTTTAAGAGTGATCCTACTTACTGAAGTGGATGCCACTTGAACATATACTCATAAGTGAAATAAACCAGACACACATGTGTAAATATCATATAGTCTCCCTAGTATAACAAGCGAAAAGCAGAAATACAAAAGGAAACGTACAACTAAAATCAATTGAGTCAGATAAGGCAAAGTGAATGGCATATGCTGCAGGATATAATCAGCTTTTCTTCTGGATGGTTAACAACCTAAGTTCACAAGTCAGAGTTGGAGAAATAGAAGAGCCACAAGACCAGCCAACATTTTGTACCTAGCCTTTCAAGGTCAACGAAGACTCAGGACATAGGAGAACCTGTACTGCAACATCATGAAACTCAGGTGAGCTCCAAATGTTCTGAACAAGGAGATTATGGAGCCACAGAGGAAAGAGATTGAAGTTCTAAAGTGTGCCTGGGGAGAGTCACATGAAGAGAAAACTTTCTCTCAAGCTCTCACAAGAGAGCAAACTGGTCAAGCATTGGCCGTGACTCATCCACATGGATGACACAGACAAAGGAACTACAGAATAATGTATAGGACTACAAGATAAACCCTGAGAGGACTTCACTGACCACATAAGAAATATAAAGCGCATGTGTTGGCATATAAGTCTTGCTCTATCTAGGTCTTAACCATCCAGCAGAAAAGTATAAAAATGAAGTATACATCGTAGGGCCATAATATTAAGCTGAGCTGTAAATAGCTATGGTCGACAACTTCTTTGAATAACTCATTATTGTTGTGGAATGCTGGACTGTGTTGGATTGTGGTGTTGAGTTCAAGTACCTAAGTTAGTTGAATGACAATGGAGTGCCCACCTTTGACAAGTGTAGACAAAGGAAGGGGTATAGAAAGAAAAAATCATGATGTGTGTGTATAGACAGTACAGTTGGGATAGATAACGCTGTGCTTCTACATAATCCTATGAGAGGCAAGATCTGCACTAATGGTGGTTGGACAGGATATTATGTTGGCTTCTAGTACTATGGTCATCCACTAGGAAAATAATTATTGAATTTTTGATATAATTCAGGTATAAAAAATAAGATAAATAAGCAGCTACACTCTTAATTTACTGATGAGACATCTGCTAAAATAATATCTGTAAATATAATATCATGTATGCACCTTGTACGATACCAAAACATTATGAAAACAGTTTGCAACGTATAAATTTATCGAATCTGTCTTGTTAAGGTGTCTTGAAACTGTCTGATTGATATTTGTACTTCAATAAAATAAAAAATAAAAAAATAAAAAAAGAGTGATCCTACTGAAAATAAGGGGAAAGATTCAGTTGATCTTTTATCAGATCTTTTTAAAGCGTTATAATTAAAACAGAACAACAAAATATGTTAAGTTAGTAATTCAGCCCTCTGTGTCATTACACATACTCATCACAAGTTGCAAAAATGTCACTCAAGTACATTTTTGGGGGCTGGTCAAAAAGCTCAGTGGATTAAAGCACCTGTAAGCAGGCACAAGGGCTGGGAGTTTGATCCCCAGGCCTGCTATGCCACCCCCAGCCCAGGGCACCGTGAGATGGCAAGAGACTGAGCGTGGTGGTGCACCCCTGTAATGTCAGTTCTTAGGAGGCTGTGAACCAGCACATCACTATGAGTCTGATCTAGTAGTGAGATCCTGAACACCTTGTAGACCCTGCCCTAAAATACAGAAAAAGCAATTTCTGATTTGTTTTATTCAGATTAGTCATGAAAAGCTGCCGGAGCTTTTTGAGATTAGATATGGGCACTATCCTCCTTAACTCCCACTCTATTCTCTAGCTCCCAGAAACAAGATTTCTGTCAAGTGGCAGTGTAAACTCTGCATACATGGCTGGGGAAAATGACTTACTGATTTAAGTTTTAAAGAATAGTCAAATCAGTTGTGGGAAAGCTCAGTCATAAAATATACACAAAACTGTGACAAGCTGTCACTACTTAGTAGATTGAACTTTTATGTGAAGAGGAATAACCTCAATATTAAAGATAAAATCTAAGTTTTAAGAACATTCATTTATACACACATGTGTAATACTGCATTGTTTCCCCAGTGTGAGAGATTGAAAGGGTAAATAAGGGCCAAAATATGTAGTAGGTAACGTGAAATAGGAAGAATATGTTCAAATGGGAAGAGGAACAAGGGAATGGGGAGAAGAAAAGAAAGAAGGGAAAAGTTTTAAAAAAGAAAAGAAAAAATGGAAACAAAATCTTTGTAAATAGTAAAGGGAGGAGAGGTTGGAGGACAGGGAATGGAAAATAAAAAGAAACAAGTTATATCAAGTACAGGTACAAATACTCTTATGATGAACATGTATACCTACAATGCACTGACACAATCTGATTGAAAGAAAAATAAAGCAAATGAAAAAGAAACTATGCACTTCCTAGGCAGGCAGGGTGGCATATACCTCTACTCCAATATTTGGGAGACTGAGGCAGAAGGATTCCTGTGAATTTGAGGCCAGTTTGGACTACAAAGTGAGTACAAGCTCAGTCTGAACTGCATAGCAAGTCAATGTCTCAACAAACAAACCCACTTACCTCTTTAAATTCAGCTTTTAGCACACAGTGTCCTAGGGTCGACTGCCACTGAAGTTTCCTGCCACTATGTTTGCCTAGATAAAATGTCTTGAAAATTTCCTGAAGTTTTACCATCTAAAGTGAATAAAATAAAGCTTATTTAAACTCTATATCCAATATTACTTCCATTCTTTTTTATACTTACCACATAAATAGTAATTTCTTAGTTTTAAAGACAATATCCAGTAGGTCCACCAATCAGTTTAATGCAAGGTGACAATCTCCCAAATACCAAATTTAATAGCAATTTAGCAGTCTTTATACCCTTTAACATCTCCATTTAATCATGTCCTTTATGAAACAGTCAACTGCAATGGTTTTTATGCCTCCGTACTATGCTGTTTATTTTATACTGCTGTGGACTTTATACAGGTTTCTCTTCCTACCTTCCTGTCCTCTGCCAAATGTGAGCCTTTTCTAAAGTTCTATCTCTGACCTCTTTCCTTCTTTCCTACTTTCTAATGCTGAGGAAAATCAAGTCTGTAGGCTCCCACAATCACCTGCAGAGGACTCTGTAGCCTTGCTCCCCTTTCTATGCTTTGGCCCTAAGGTAAACATTTTCCCAAGATTCAGTAGGGATTTATTCAAGCAGCCATCATTTAGCAATCCTGTTTCCAGGTAAAACATTTATGAGAAGAATTTTTGACCACTAGGGAAAATGAGAGGAATAATTTGGGAAAATGAAAGAAGAGCTGAGGAAATCAGCATTCAAATTAGAAACGTGGCATTTGTTGTTGGGGTATTTGTTGATATGAACATTTTTAAAGGATCTATTTTTAAACAATGTTTTATTTATTTGCCTATTACTAAGACTGTAGATAGTAAATCTTACCTCTAGTGGCATTTGTTGTTGGGGTATTTGTTGATAGGAACATTTTAAAGGCATCTATTTTTAAACAATGTTTTATTTATTTGCCTATTACTAAGATTGTAGATAGTAAATCTTACCTCTGGTGGTAAATGTACTTCCATAGGCACATATGTTGGCCAATAACCCATTGTCAGGATATTCACAGTTAATTCAATATTCCCAGGTACATTCTGATTCTGCATGTACTATAATAAAAATTAACACATACACTGAAATCTTTAAACCAAAGTACATACAGTTCATGTCATAATAATGACTCATTTAACTAGTTACTCATTATGAAAATACATGCAGACACAAGACTACCTTGAAATTATAAGCAACTATTTAAAGGACTTTAAAGTTGGGCAAGACAGTACATGTCTGTAACTCCAGCACGCAGGAGGCTAGAGAAGGAGGATTGCTGCCAAGTTCAAGGCCGGCTGGGGCTATATAATGAGTTCCAAGACCAGACTGAACTATACAATGCAAGTCTTAAAAAACCAAAAATACAAACAACAAAAACAGACAGAAATAGAATTTTAAATGAAGACTACACAAAAATGTACTAGAGAAACACAAATATTAACATTTTGATATAATGGCTCTTAAGAATCTCATGCCATAATTGTATATTACTAACTCAATTTCTCACATACTGGGCTGCTAAAGGATCTTTTCTCCATCCTCTCTCCAATACCATATATAGTCCACACCTGTGAAAACCCCAAGTGGCTTGGAACACCCTGCAGTAACTCCCATTCCTCATCCTACCACCCAACCCTAATATACAGTTTTTTACCTGCCACAGTGCTTGTTTGCAAGGGGTGATATTTAGTAGAGAACCAAGAAAAGGAGGAAAGGGTAAAAAGACAAACCTTATTTTGTAGCTACTATAGAATCTGTGATCCTTCTTTGATCAGGTTCTTCTGAATCTTTCACTTTCCATTCCCCACCTTATCAATGTTGATAATGAAATCATTTCTAAACCACTAAGAGGAAAATCTAATCTCCTGTCAGTATTACCTATATTGTTGCTTCTTAAGACAGGGGCTTCTCTGTATTGCCCAGGCTTGTGTCAATGTACCAGGCTTAAGAGGTCTTTCCACTTCAGTCTGCTGAGTTGCTGGGACTACAAGTGTTCTTCCAAAGCACCTCACTATGTTCTTAATGTTTCAAAACAACTTTTTACCTGTATCTTCAAAACTATAGATGTAGCTTTTCAACCCTAGTCCCCAAAGGCTTTATACAAATACTTATTTCTTCTCCTCCTTCCTCCTTTCAAGCTCTAGATATACAAACTACCCAGTGATCAGAAGCTGGGGAAAACCCTGATCCCACTGTCCAGGTCTTCTGATGCTGACTTCAGTTCAATACACTTTATCTCTATTTCTGTGTTATTCTAGGTGTTTCTTAAAATGAAATCCTAAAGTAGGTCAAATATACTTACATTTTATTGATGATCTCCTCTACTCTGAGTATCATTTAAATCGCTATGAAGTACTTACAACAAGTAAATGACATATCTTCTTCAGTACAAACTGCCACAAAGAGATAACTAAACATGTAAGTTTAAAGAATTAAGTAAGAGTTTAACTCACTTTTACCTGTTTGAATTGAATCATGATGTCTTTAGAAAGTTCCATGTCTTTAAACATTCCTTCAAGTTTGCTGGTGAAAGCAGCTCCACATTCTATTAAAGATTTTCATACATTTATAATATTTTAATGTGGTTAAAAACAAAGAATTTAAAATGGGAAAAATAAGAAACACAAAACTTATTTTAGCATGATACATAATCTGGAACTATTCATAAGAATACATATCCCACTAATTCATCACATGCACAGAAAATGACAAAAAAAGGTAGTCAATTAAAAAAGTAAAAATTGAACTAATATTTCCTCTCAGAAATCAAAGAAAAGGAAGACAGACTAACAAACATACCATGTTTAAGTTTAGACAGCATTGATTTTTCAGCATCTACAGATGCACTCTTCCCAACTAACAGGCGCTTCGCTAAATCTTTCTTATAGAAGGCCTCAAAAACATCCTTGCCTATGTTAAACAAAAAACACAAAACTCAATATTCCAATTAAAGGTCTGACACAAATCGTTTTTAAAGGACTTAATCAGCTTATTACAAGTTGTTTTATTTTATATATTTTATCCACATCCATTTAAATTCAAGAACACTGGGTCTACTTCTGTACCAGACATATTAAGTTCTTTTCTATAAAGAATTAACAGTGCATTAACCTTTCTTCAGAAAAGCTTTAGTCAACTGGTAGCTTTGGAGCCAAAAATTCAAGAAATTAAACAAGGCAGCAGAAGTTCAGGCTGTTAATAGTGGAAAATTCAAAAGGACATGGCAATTGAAGAACATTCCTTAAGTATCCCAAATGAATTAAATGCCAGGAATAAAATATAATTTTAAACCTCTAATTCCCAAATAGTTTCTCTAGGTTACATAAAACTTGTTAGTTTCTCTGAGTGCTTTGTCTTAAAAGAAAACTACATTAGCTGGATGTGGTGGCACATGCCTGTCATCTCAGCACTCAGGAGGCTGAGGCAGGAGGATCACTGTGAGTTTGAGATCACACTGGGCTAGAACATGAGCTCAAGGCCAGCCCGAATTGCATAGTGAAACCCTGTCTTAAAAAAGAAAAAGGAAAAAAATCATTCTTTTTTGTTTTTCCAGGGTCTCATTGTATAGTTCAGGCTGGCCTCAAAGTGATGGCAATCCTTCTGGTTCAGCCTACCAAGTGCTAGGATTATAGCAATGCACCACCATGTCACTGCAAAAGAAAATATTGAAAAAGTAATAGATACTTACCATAGATAAATCTAAATATGATCATAATTTTATCCAACATTTTCTCAAGTTCTTCATCTGTAGCTTCTTTGTTGCCTGCACGAAGTTTTGAATCTACATACTTGGCTAAAATGAGAGCAAAGTATGTTTAATGATCATGGATGGATATCTGCAAGGTACTGGACACAACATATACCCAAAGTGAAATGACATCTACTGAATTTTTTTAGTGTTTCAGATAAGCATAGATATAGATGATATACATAGAGAGATATAAACTTTTTTAAGTCTGCAAATTCATGGAGATCATGTTCAATGCCACAGAATTAATAAAAGCCAGAGTTTGAAATCAATCTCTTGATTTCAGATAGAGTATACTGTCTACTACAAAAATATTTATTAAAATAGAGTGTGGCTGCACATAGCTCTGTGTGGGGTAATCAAAGCTGCTGAAAGACATGGAGCACCTTCTGGAATTTCCATTTTATACTGATGACAATGATTATAAAATAATACTTCTCTATTAAAATAAATCATATGTACTACAAAATAGAAGGCAAAATTTATTATACTTTTAAAGTTAATCTCAACAAAATGTGATTCTTTTGGCAGAGGAACAAAAGGATTTCAGGGTCCCTCTGCTCTGACAATTAATAGTATATTAGTGGGAAAACCCAAGAAGCAATGTGGCATACACCATACCTGTACACTAAATACATTCAGTTACTTGGTTTATGTTCATCCTAGACGTTTTCCTTTTTCACTGGCAACAGTAATTTTATCCTGCTCTTTATTACAGGACTAACTATAAACCTGTAGATGTAATATTATGTCTCATTTCAAAGTCATTACAGGTTTCAAAACTAAATGAACTTACTATGGGTTAAAGTAAGGTCCAATATTTTGTCTTAAAAAGAGAAACACGTTGAGCATATGGGATTTCAGATATTCTCTAGCTTAAAAGACATTGTTCCCCTCACTGCTAAAATTTGAACCAGGGCCTTCATACTGAGCTGCCCAGGCATTTTTGTTACTGTTTTTGAGATATAGTCTCAGTAAGTCACTACATTGCCTGTGTTGGGTTAAAATTGTGATCCTCCTACTTCAGTGTCCTAGTATGCTAGGATTACAGGTGTCTGCCTAGTACTTTCTTAAATCTCCATCTGTACAGACACTTTTCAGATTTGTTTTTACCAGCTAAGTGACAGTGACCCCAAATAAACAAGAACTAGCATAGTACAACCTTGTCAAAATTTTAGACTAAGTGTTTCTGAATAAAAGAACATTAAAGAACAAGCAAAAAGATTGGAAACATACCTATAAGTTCAGCAGGTTTATTTGGTCTTTTGTTAATGAAAGTTTCAAATGCTTCTTTCATAGCATTGATAAATTTTTCATTTTTCAGAAAACAGATATCAATTATATGGTCAACTTTATCTTTAAAATCCAGCAACTCTTGAACCATAGTTTTATCTTTTTCAGGATTAATAACAATAGTGCTCCCAAATGCCTAAAAAGAAAAATTGACACACTTTACAGGACTTGATTATCTATAATGAAAACAATACCAAAATCACATTCTAACTTGGTATATGGATTTAATGATCCTAAAGTATTAAGACTTTATGAAGTAAAGGAATGAAAACATAAAGGGTTGAAATAGCCAAACTGATTGCATTCATTTATAATAGCAAAAATAGGAATGGCTAGTAAGGAACACAATATCCTAGCTGTATTATTAGAACCCTCTAGGATCTCATTCATTCATTGATTCATTTGCAGTGTTGGAGACTGAACCCAGGGTCTATCTGATCCCCAGCCCTTTTTAATTTTGAGATAGTGTCTCATTAAACTGCTGAGACAGGGTTTGAACTTGCAATCCTTCTGCCTCAACTTCCCAGAGTGCTTGGGTTATAGGTATATACCACTACACTCATCTTTTCCTTAATTTTAGAGAAGTGAGATTTGAATTTTTTTATAAATGTCAATTTAGTTCCCATGTAAAATTTAAAGAAATTTTAAATTCAAAGAAAAGTCCTTTTTCCAAATTTACTGCTGTCAAGCTTAGAACATGAAATATCAATCAAGTTTTACTGCTATTATGACACACAGCTACCATTCTCAGAATGAATTCTCACAAACTTCTCTTTACATTTAAAAAATTTCAAAATTTCCTTACATAATAAAAATGTGGACATAACAAATGCTTACTGGTAGTCAGCCTGGCTCAGATCATAAACCATGAGAGATGTCACATGTAAATTGTTAATACCTTTATGTATTCAATCCACTGCTGCAAGAGAACCTGAACTCCACCTCGAACTCTGCTGAAGAGCTGATACAGGAGACATAAATCTTGAATTCGGTTCTCATCAAGGAGGTTATTTAAACCTGAATTTTGAAACATTTTTGCATTAAGATACAGCAAACAAAAAAGGCCAGATATTTTAATAAAATTTAAGTTAAAATTATTATTATGATAATGGCTTGAACTATATATGAGTAGTCTATATATGAATTGCAATGTAGATATTTCCTTTAAACTAAACCCAGACAGACAACCACCTTTCTGGGTGAAAACCAAATACAGCTACTTTAGTTGACAATATAAGAAGTTTACTGTATAAGCCAGTGATGGTGAACCTAGGCTATAGGGGGTCGTTTGTATCACTGAAAGCTCTAAAAGGTTGGCCATCACTGGTATAAGCATGTGTCATTCATGTGGTAGAATCTATCAGGTTACAAACCACTTTATAAAAATTGTTTTATACAAATATACCTCATACATACAATATGCATATTACGTCTAACATCAGTATACATAGCTATAGTTCAGAGGACTGTGGTCTGTAATATATCAAATAAAGAAGTTATCTATGCTGCTTACATGAACCCTGTGGTTGCTAATAAATCAAAAGCCAGGAAAAATGGTTTATTTTAAATAAGCTTCTATTGTATTTGACTTTCAGAATGAAATAATGCAACTGCATTACAGTTCTAAGTATATCCATTATAAACCAGGTGTGGTGGTGCAGTCTGTAATTCCAGAATTCTGGGAGGCCAAAGTAGGAAGACTGAAAGTTCAAGCCCATCCTGGACAAGTTAATGAGATCTTATCTCAAAAAAATTTACAAAGGCCTGGAGATAACAGTTCAGCATGAAGGTCCTGGGTTTAATTCCCAGTACCACACACACACAAAAAAAAAGAACTCCCCAATTCCCACTGTACTTCTTTCTTTGTAGGGCCTTGTTCATGCTACATAAGCAATCTATCATGGAGTCACATTCCCGGCCACCCCCAACAATTTCTTTTCTTGCAGTAGTAGAAGCCTGTCTCAGTTTCTATATCTTTCAGTTAAGGAAACTGGTACCTCCATAAAGTTTACTATGATAAATAGGAAGAAAGGGTTGTGTCTATCCTCAGAAATGCAGCCACATGTTTATCAAGATTTTAAAATGGCAATATTAAAAAGTTCTTTACTAGTTTGTCACTACCTAAAGTAATCTTATTTACCAACTGCCAATTACCTTTTTGAAGAATTGCTGTTAAATGTTCACCTAGAAGTTGTTTTTCTACAGTAGCAATTAATGATTTCCTACAAGGAGAAAGTTTAGAATTACTAAATTTGACATTCCAAATATGTAATGCCTTTTCTGAGGATAATAATCAAATAGCTCATTTGGTTAATTTTAATATTCTTATCCTACATAAAAGCTTAATAGTGCTCAATACTTTATGCCTAATGTGCATTTCAGAATTTGATTTATATCATGAAGTAAATGTCTGCATGGTCTTGCTGTGGCTGGCTTTTTCAAGTTTTTCTGCTTTTATTAGGAAGTTAAAGAAGCTATTTATGCTGTTTACAGGGATATTTTTGTTGGTAATATTTAGAAAAGTACAGAAATAGTTTGTCCTATGAACACCCAATGAATTTTAATCAGTCTAAAATTTTAAGATCACATCTGCCTCTAATACTGTTTTAGGGGTTGGGGAGATAGCTCAGTAGAATAAGCGCCTGCTTGGCAAGTGCAGGGTCCTGAGTTCAATCCCTTGGTACTACAAAAACGTACTATTTTAAAATTATTAGCCAGGTATGGTGGTGTGTGCCTGTAACCCCAGCACTCGGGAGGCTGTGGCAGGAGGATCACTGCAAGTTGGAAGACCAGCCTGAGCTACAAAAGTGAGCTCAAGGCCAGTCTGAACTGCATAGTACAACCCAGTTTCAAAAACACAAAAAAATGCCCTGAACGAACACACAACATGTAACCAAACCCTTGAATAAATCTAATTTCCTATAGAAAACAGTAACTTGAAATCCACATTACAAAAACCATTAAAGTCTAAATAATGCTTGAAAATAGTTACTAACATGCCTAAAGTAAGTGATTTAACAACATTGTAAGGCTATTAGACTGAATATGTAATACTTACTGGGTAGTCTGATCTAAGTAAGTAATAAGTCTGTCTGCTTCTTCTTCTAGACGTTTGTTAACGTGATGAAGATACTCAGGAACCTACAAAGATAGTTTTTTTATATTATTGTTTTCCTCCCCATAAATCATTCAGAAAATGTCAAGTCCAAAAGATCCTGGAAGCAGCCCTGTCAAATGTGACAGGGTTGAATCATATGTAAAATTACAGGTAGAGTTTATGATCCAGAATTTTGGCCTTTAAGAAGAAAGAAAAGAAAGGAGCACCTAAGTGAGAGAAGAGCATCATAATGTTGGGAAGATAAATGCAAAGGGGAGTTTATGTTCTACAAAGTAAGGTTTATTGTGAGATAGTAGATTTATTAATCATGAATTTTAAATACCTCTCTTTCTTGCATTAACTTTTGGCCTTCAGCTGCATAGAGCCGGTTAGTTTCTTCCAAAAACCGTTGTTCAAAAGAATCTTGATAAATCTAGGGAAGAGATGTAAAATAAAGGAGTTCATTTATTTAATAAATATTTACTGAACATTCTGTATGTGAACAGCACCATGAATGTAGGTTCCTCAGTATGTTTATCATGTTAACAAATGTCTAGAAGAGTACAGGTTTTAATCATCAAACAAGGGATTGCAATCAGCTATACAGGTAGTAAAGAAACTTACTTGCAAATCAGAAAGCATGCTTAAAAGACTTCGGAGTAAACTTCTATCGATTGCTTCACCATTCCTTTCCCTCTCAATCAAGAGAAGGATGCCATCAATTGTCTTATTCTGGACTTTCTGATCACTTATAATATGAGCCCTAAATAACTCCAGTCCCATATCCCTAAAATATAAAACATACAGTCTAAATTAATTGACAATACCATTTCTACAGAGCCTTAATTTCTTACCTCATGTTAATTAGTGCTCAAATTGTAAAAGAATAAAATCCACATTTCTGAATATACATTACTAGGTTAAGGCATACCAGAAACTCATTCTGTGTTTAATGAGAACTAAAGTTAAATGCTTGTCTCCATAACTAAGTTCTACTATATTACTTCCTCTGGTAGGTTTTTCCTTGGTTAAATGAAGAGATAAGATTATTTCTAGTACATGAAATAATTTTCACTGTACTGGCATTGAAAGCTTATTTGGTCATATATTAATTGGCTTCAGTACTCCAAAACCAGTGCACTTTGATCACTGCTATACATGCTAGATAAGCAGTGAGAGGAAGAGTTCATCATGCTATTCTAATTTTGTATATGCACACTTTTCTATAACATTTTTATAAGACAGTAAGTAAACATTTTTTACTACAGGGCCTGATTGGGTAATTCAGGTTAGCCTTGGACTTACTATATGCTTCAAGTTGGCCTCATAGTCACATTAATCCTATCTCAGACTCTCAAGTGCAAGTGCTCAGGTTAACAGATAGGGACCACAATGCTCAGCAGAAATGAGTAAAATCTTTTTTTTTTTCTTGAGCCAAGCAACTTTTTATTGGGTAATTTTGACTCAACAAAATTTTTTAACGTGATCTTTATTTTTATTTTTTTAAAGAGGTAAATTCTTGAAGATCAGCAAAATGATTCTTTTACAGATATTCTAGAGCAAATTTTAAGTCTCTTGCCTAAAGAAGAAACTTCTTGGTATGCTCAGGGAAAGTTAGCTATCTTTAATATCAACACAGGCAAAATAGAATTGAGATGGTAAGCTTGTTATATAAAAGGCTAGAAGCCAAATGGGAAATTTCAGAATATTCACTGTACTACTCAGTCTCTTTCAGTAGCTTAATTAAGACTATAATTTGTAGCAAATCTTCATAGGATTCATAATTACTTTCTTCACATCCTTACCAAATGGAAGGTAGCATTGAATTCTGAAGAACGTAAGTTCTATCCAGAAACAAAAAAATGCTCCTGATCATGATCTGTCATTGGAAAAAAGAAAGCAAATATTTTTTAGACTTTTTGAAACCAAAATATTTACTTTTGACAAAATAAGGAAACTGAGGTTTTACACTAGCAGAAAGTACCACCCGGATGAATACATCTACCTGAGAATATGCCCATACTATTTTCATTAAAGTGTTCTATTGTCTTATTCTTTGCTGTGATGTCTACAAAAGAGACATTCAAAATGATCCTCTAATTTCTTTGATACTCGGGAAATAACCAAAAATAAAAACAAGAAATCAAGGAAAATCCCATACAATTCTTCTTTAGCAACAGCATGTGGGGATGAAGCTACCTTAAAATTGTACCTGTGCCATCTGCCAAGGGGACTGCCTCCAATCAGTACTGGAGCCAATTATTTTAACACTTTAACTTGCAGAACATGAAGAATAAATTACAAGTGCAATCCCAGCATTTGAGAGGCTGAGACAGGAGGACTGCCTTGAGTGCAAGGCCAGCCTGAGGTACACTTTGAAACCCTGCCTCCCCCCAAAAAATGAAACGAATAAACTAGACCAGGTATAATGACAGCTAAAAGACTAAAGCAAGAGGATCACTGTCAGTTTTAGCTAAAAAATGAGCTCAAGGACAGAATGCACAGTGAGACCCTGTCTGAAAAAGAAAAAAAACAAACAAAGGGTGGGGTGGCTGGAGAGAGAGGTCAGTGGCACAAGTGCCTGCCTGGCAAGCACAAGGTTCTGAGTTGAATCCCGAATACCAAAAAAGGAGAGGACAGGGTGGAGACGGGAGAGGAGGAGAGGGGAGATGGGGAATGGGGAGAGGAGTAGAGGGGAGAGGAGGAGAGGGGAGAGGAGGTAAGAAGGGGAAGAGGAGAGGAGGAGAGGGAATAGGGAAGAAGAGAGGAGGGAAGAAGAGAGAGGAGGGAGAGGGAGGAGAGAAGAAAGGAGGAAGGAGACAGGACCGGAGGAAAGGAGAGAGAAAGGAGGAAGGAGAAGGGAGGGAGGAGAGAGCAGAGCCAGAGAGGAGGGGAGGAGAGGGGAGGAAAGAGGGGAGGGGAGGGAGAGGAAGGAGAATGGAAACCCGAGAGGAGGATAGAGGAAGGAGGGAAAAGAGAGGAGAGGCAAAGAGCAGAAAGAAAGAGGAGGGAGAGGGAAAAGTAGAAAGGAGGAGACAGGAGAGGATAGAGGAGGAAAGACGAAGGACAAAGGAGGGAGGAGAAGAGGTGGGGGGAAGAAATAGAAGGAAGGAGAGAGGAGGCAGAGAGGATGAGAGGATAGGAGAGAGGAAAAGCAGGGAGGAGAATAGAAGAGAGAAGAGGGGAGGAGAGAGAAGGAATGAGTAGGGAGAAAGGAGAGAGGAAAGGAGGTGAGGTGAAAAAGGAAGAGAGGAGAGACAAGAGAGCAGAGGAGAGGAGGGGAGAGGGGGAAAAAGGAGAGAGGAGATTGGAGAGAGAATAAAATAACAGTAGGTCTGAATAAACAAAAACATCATCACATAATCATACAGTGAATAGCCATCAGAACTTGCTGGGGATACAGCTCAGGAATAAAGTACTTATGTAGCATGAATAGAGGTCCTGGGTTAAATTTCCAGCACTCCTCAAAAATAGATACAAAATACAGCCTTTTAATGTAGTAAATAATGTTTTTGTTAGGTGTGACAAACATAAAAATGACTCTAAGATGAAAGTCATTTTGAAATGTTGACTTATCTGTTATTTGCAGTTTCAAAATTTAAAACTCAACATTTCCAGTTCATAAAAAGAAGTTAAGCAGGCCTAAAGCTTTTAAAAATAACACTGCCGGGGCCAGGGAGATGGCTCAGTAGAATAAATGCTTGCCTGGCAAGCCCTGGTTCTGCCAAATAAAAAAAAAGAAAGAAAAATTGCGGCCAGAAGTGGTAATACACACCAGGAAACCCAGGTATTCAGGTGGCTGAGGAATAATGATCATAAGCTTGAGGCCAGCCTTGGCAATTTTAAGAAGACCTTGTCTCAAATTTTAAAAAGGGGCTAGATAGTTATAGCTAGAAGGTTATAGCTCAATGCTCCCTGGGTTCAAACTCCAGTACCACAAAAAGCAAAACAAAACACAACCAAAAGAACCCTAACATTCCAACTTTTAAAATTAATCTTTTAAAAAGACTATATTTGGCTGAAATGTGACATATTTTTTTCCACCTCACCATTTGCCTACAATGATTTTGCCAGCATCTATCGATCTTCTTTAGAAAAAGAACACTATCCAATGAATCCATGAGATTTATGTTAAAGATATTTTAAAGTGCTTAATATAAGTAATATATGCAATGTAAGATGACAATGGTCTTAAATATGGAATACACTATATATTAAATGAAACACAACAGCAACTATTGAACAAAATGTGCTTTTTTCATAAGCAGAAAATCTTTAGATCCCACTACAAAACACCTCTAAAAACAAATCTTATCACACTTTTCATTTAAATTTTCTATCAGAAGATTATCTTTCATCAAATGGAAATTTATTAGGACAAAAGAGTAAAAGGAATAAACCCAGAAATTTTATTTACATGAATACAACATATAAGACTCTAAAGTAAAAAAGTAAAAAAAAATCTGTCTGTTTAGAAACAAAAAGGATCAAAATAATAAACTCATAAACACATGTATTCCACTTTAAGTTGGTCATGGAAGGAGGGAGAAAATAAAAATGAAAAGTTTTTGCAAAAAGGATATTCTCTGAATTGGTGAATTTGTGCTTTGATGTGATCTTCACAAATCTGTCTCAGTTGTTTGTATAAGTTTGCAGAAATCTTGTATGAACAGAGGTTTTCTACAGCCTGAAAGATTAAACACATACTTTAAGACAATGGAGGGATTACTTCATATATATATATATATATCCAATATTGTGTTATTTCTACCATAGTGTCTTATAAAATGTCATTCGTTCATTTAAGACACGAAGTAAAATGGCCATATATATATATATATATATATATATATATATATATATATATATATATATGGTAAAGTTCTTCATGACCAAAGAATGCAGCTGGGGAGTCTAAGCACTTGCCCAGCAAGTGCAGTCAATACCCAGTACCACATGCAGTGCTGGCCCTGGCTGGCCCCCCAAAATCAGGTGTGGTGGCACATGCTCGTAATCCCAGCACTGGGGAGGCTGAGACAGGAGTATCACTATGAATTCCAGCTGTGTAGCAAGACTGTGCCAAACAAATACAAGATTAAAAAAAGAAAGTCAATATATTTACTATTGCTATGTAGGTTAAGGAGACAGGGAATCAAGCCAAGTTTCACTCTGTGAGAATAACCAATCTGCAGCAACTGCTACCTATAAAAGCTGTGTTATTCCTTAAAATGTTAATTATTTTCACAAGCAGAACTCCAAGATTAAAAACAATTCCACCAATTGTTTATCAGATAAATCCGGAACTCCTACTACAAATAAATTAAAAACTTACTTATACTTCTTTGGATTTCCCATATAGGAAAAAAAGAGGAAATTACTGCTAGCAGTATTAAAATGAATATGGTATAACTAAATATCAAGAAAATTTTAGGCTAGGGAGATGGCTCAGTGGAATAAGTGCTTCCCTGGCAAGCACAAGGGCCTGAGTTCAATCCCTGGTTCCACCAAAAAAAAAAAAAAAAAGAAGAAGAAGAAAAATTTTCAGGGCTGGGGAGATAGCTTAGTAGAATAAGTGCTTCCCTGGCAAGTGCAAAGGTCTAAGTTCAATCCCTGGTTCCACCAAAAAAAGAAGAAAAAGAAAATTTTTCCAACTTTTCAGTTTTATAGAAATTTAAAAATTTCCAAATCTGAATAAACATTACAAAAGACTGCATTTTTACTATGATATGATAGTTAAATAGATCTTAATTATACTCAAGTCCTAAAAGAAACAAGTTTTGTATTTTCTTACACATATCAAAATCTTTCAAATTTAAAACAAACAGCAAATTTCTGGTGAACTCTGACATACTCTCCAATTTCAACTGGGAATAATTCAAGTATAATACCAAGATTCCTTCCTCACTGTAACAAAAGACAATAATCCCATTCAAATGGCCTCCAGAGAGAATATACAAGTTTTGTTGGTTGGAGTGGAATTTTATAAATATGTATATAGATGGGTGTCACATTTTCAGTGCACCAGTCCAATAACTAAATTAGCAGATGAAATGAAAGCTTAAATGAACCCACTTATACCACTGGAGGGAAGTCTCACCAGGAAACAGCAAGCCAATTAGATTTAGCAGCTCTGGAGGAATAGGAAAGCTGAGTCTCCTCTGGATGCATTCCATGCAACTTGGGGTTAGACTACAAATAGCTACAAGTATGTTTGTATTTATCCTATGTACCTCTGTTCATACTAGTTCTCTTTATATTTTTTTATTTCTTTCTGCAGAACCAGGGACTGAACTCAGGCCCTTGCACTTGCCAGGGAAGCACTTATTCCACTGAGCCATCTCCTCAGCCCACTGGTTCTCTTTAGACTGTCCTGTCTGCTTGTTGAGTATTCGTCTCATTGTATTTCAGTGTTCCTTTTGAATGTCTGAACCATTCTCTCAGCATTTTTCATTTTCCTGCCTAGATCTCCCACATGACTTAGTCTTCTCTGCTTTTCCTACTTCAAGAACTTCTCTAAGTCTTGTTTATCCCATTTCCATTGACTGTGTTCTCCTTTCTCCCATAAAACAGTTCATGACACATCCACTTATATTCTCAGATATACACTAGGTCCCACTTCTTCCAGTAAGTTCTTACTTGCCTCAGATGCTGGTAAATCTCACAGGAGATTCACACTGATTGCCTCAATCTTACCACACTGATTTATTAACTTAAAACTATCTTTTTTTTGGAGGCACCAGGGATTGAACTCAGGCCCTTGTGCTTGCCAGGGAAGCAATTATTCCACTGAGCCATCTCTCCAGCCCCCCAAACGATTTATCTTTTGATGTGAATATCCTGACTTTTTGACTCTCAATGTCAGAAAGTGATCGCAAGGTCATGCATCCATAAGTTCTTTAGTACTTTTTGCCTTTAAAAACATATTAAATATTCAAACACTAATGTATTACCAGGTGTGCTGGCACACTCCAAAATTCCTACCACTTGGGAGGCTGAGGTTGGAGGAACACCATAAGCTGAAGGTCAGTCTGGTCTACATGACTTCAAGGGCAGCCTAAAGTATACAATAAGATTCTGTCCCAAAAAAACAAAGCCAAGCAAAACAAAATCAAGTATGTGTATAATTGTTGTTCATACAGTAAAATGAGAACACTGACCAGAAAAACTGTAATTAACAGTATACTAGGTGCTCAAGTACAGATGAGCAGAGATGAGGCACTTACCTTATCCTTCAGAGTGAGTCAACAAAACTTTTCTGAGTAGGAGTAAAGAGAAAGCCACAAAGGCCTAGAGAAAAATGGGCATATAGCTAGTAAAAAGAGTAAGACTTCATGTAGGCCTTCATCCATTCTTAAATGGAAGGTGGTTTAAGAAATAGGTGATGAATCAAAGATAGATAGATTAATTGATTTGTTGGATTTTAGGGAAGGGTCTATAGGGAGTTCAGGGTCTCACTACTAGATGGACTCATAGTGATTACAGCCTCCCAAGAACTGGGATTACAGGCATGTACCACCACACCCAGTCTCAATTGCTATCTCAACACACCCCAGGGGCAGGGCTGGCAGGCAGGCCAGGGGATCAAATTCTTGGCCTCTGTGCCTGCTTGCTGGCACTTCAATCAATGAACTATTTGGCCAGCCCTCAAAGATTTAAACATTAAAACAGAAACATTAAATCTTCTGAAGGAAAATGTAGGTAGCAATCTTAAAGATAGAGGAGTAGGTAGAGTTCATGGACAAAAACCACAACTGCACAGGAAATATTTCAAAGAATCAACAACTGGGATCTCACCTTTTAAAGTTTCTACATTTCAAAACAGATCTCCAGCAGAGTAAAAAGAAAACCCAAAAAACCGGTAAAAAAAAATTATAACCAACTGTCCCTTTGACAAAGGTTTTCTATCTAGAACACATGAAGAATTAAGGGGCCAGGGAGATGGCTCAGTGGAATAAGTGCTTCCCTGGCAAATGCAAGGGCCTGAGTTTAATCCCTGGTTCCACCAAAAAAAAAAGTAGTGGAGCCTTAAAGAAAATAAAAATGTAAAGCAAATGAAATGCAAAGGTTTATCTAACAGACAATCAGACAAATGCAACATGCCTACCATGGTGCTGAACTCATCCTCTGCTTAATGGGTTGGACCTTAATTTCCCAACTCAAAAAAGAAAAGGAAAACATGCCAGAATTTTTTTCAAAAACTATTAAAATAGTAGCAAATTATGAAGTTTTTTATTTTTTTGCAAAAAATAAAGCAATTATATAATGAAACTTAAATTACTTTTCTTTACATCTAGTAAACATAACAATTTGAAAATCATCAAGGACTAAGAATTTCTAATTGCACATTTTGAAAATAGCAGTAATACTGATTCAGTAGAAAAATAAATACATAACAGACTGAGTTTAAAACATCAATAAGTTGACAGCAGTCAGACTTACAAAGAATCCAACAGGGGCCAGGGAGATGGCTCAGTAGAATAAGCACCTCTCTGGCAAGCACAAGGGCCTGAGTTCAATTCCCAATTTCACCAAAAAA
This sequence comes from Ctenomys sociabilis, assembly GCA_004027165.1. Classification (NCBI taxonomy): domain Eukaryota; kingdom Metazoa; phylum Chordata; class Mammalia; order Rodentia; family Ctenomyidae; genus Ctenomys; species Ctenomys sociabilis. The sequence goes on along the minus strand of PVKA01004435.1, from coordinate 6,120 downwards.
AAGTGGAAAAAAAAAAAAAAACCAACAGCTAGTGATCAACACTGTTAAGAATTTAACTTGCTCTTCTACACCTATTGGCTGCTTAAGTAACAGACTTTATAATGGATAATAACTTACACTGAGATGGTCAATTTGCTTCCTATCCTGTAATCATCTACTCTATAAATTAATCATTAAGAGAAAAGTTTAAAGCCAACCAGAGTTCTCATTATTAATAATGGATAAAATTATTTCCATTAAAATTGAAATATGGTCTAGCAGGTATGGGTTTACCTATGGCATGTATATCACAGCAGGCATTTGTTATCACTGAGAGCCCAAAAAGTTCTGGACTAGATCATCTTCAAAGCTTAATAGTTAAGACATTTACGCTAAGAATACATGTTATAATCACCATATAAACTACTAGCAGTTCCAAAACAGGCAGCTGACTTTAAAACACAATGCAGCTAATCATACAAACCCCAATGGGCTAGGTGTGATGGTACATGCCTATAATCCTAGCACTTGGAGGCAGGAGGATCATTTTGAGTCCAGCCTGGGCTACAAAGTGAGCCCATGGCCAGTCTGAACTTCATACTGAGACCCTATTTCAAAAAACCACACACATACAAAAAAGACCAAGAACATGAAGGAAATGATTTTATCATTTAAAATATAACTTAGCAAAAAATGCACATCAAAACAAAAATTCCAACTGTAAGATACTTAAGATAAAAGCAAGACATATGCATGAGAATTGCAGTGGTATACAGTTCCGAGAGTTCCTATCATTTTTTTCCATTTCACCAATGTTTTCTATGAAGTAAATTTGGAATATAATTATTTATCAGCCAGCTGTTCTGGCTTAGTATGGATTTGTGGTTTAAAAATATGTGGTTGTAAGGGCCAGCAAGATAGCTCAGCAAACTAAGCATCTGCTTAGGCAAGCAGTGGCCGTGTTTCAATCCCTGGTACCACATGCTGTACCAGCCCCAGCCCTGCCCCCAAGCATGCTGAATCTGTGACCCAGTGACCATGGTGGTGCGTGCCTGTAATCCAGCACTGGGAAGGCTGAAAGCAGGAGGATCACTACAAGTCTGAGCTGCATAGTGAGACCTTGCACAAAAAGAAAAAAAAAAAAAAAACAAAAAAACAAAAAACCCTAATATGGTTATAGTGAAGATAACCTATATGTAGAAGGGAGTACACAAAATACTTTTTTTTCCACAAAGTATGTTTTGGCAATATTTTACTTACAACTAAACAACCTGGTCATATTGATAGTATTAAGATTCCCCATCTGCAAATGAGGAAACTAAGACTTAGACATTCTTCTAAACTTGCCCAAAGTTTTATGATTAATAGCAAATTTGTAATATAAGACACATTAATCAACTCAAGTTAGTGCATTTAACCACTGCTCTATTTGTAGTCAGTAATAAGCAACCTGGTAGTTCCAGGTACTTGAAAAGCTGAGAGAAGGATTATTTGAGCCCAGGAATTCAAGGCCAGCCTGGGAAACATAGGAAGTTGTTGCCTGGAAAAAAAAGCAAACAATCAAAGAAACTAACAACAAATATTAACCACTGCCTCACTCCTCCAAGATTTCAAGGTGGTAAAAAAACAATGCTTTTAAATATAGCCAGGCATGGTACCATGTTCCTGGAATTCGAGCACTCAGGAGGATTTCTGTGAGTTCAAGTCCAGCCTGGACTACACAGTGAGATCCTGTCTCAACAAAGAAGGAATTCAAAATTTTCAAACTCTGATACAATTCTCATTTAAAACTAAAAAGAAAAGGCCATACCAGCCAGGTGCTCAGCAGATTAAAGCTCCTGCTTAGGCAGAGCATAGGGGCTGGGGCTAGATTCCCAGTCTTCTGTGTCAGCCCCACCCCTGAGGGGTGAAAGGGGGGACTAAGACTGGGTATGGTGGTGTGCACGTGTAATCCTAGTGCTTGGGAGGCTGAGAACAGGAGAATCACTATGAGTCTGACCTGTGTAATGAGACCCTGTAGACCCTGTACTGAATACATAAAAAATAAAAAAATAAACAAGACAAGGCCAGTACAGGATTCATGCCTATAATCCCAGCACTCAAGAGGCTGAGGCTGAACCAGGGAGATCACTGTGAGTTTGACGACCAGCTTGAGCTATTTAAGAGTTCAATACCAGCCTACACTAAATTGCAAAACCCTGCGTCAAATTAATTAAATTAAATTAAAAAGACAGTATTTATTGTAGATGCGCTCTGAACAGCAAGTTCTTTTCTAGAAACTAAAATTTAATAGGCAGTACACACAACCCACCCCAGAGACTTCGGTATTTAAGTTTCAAAAATCAAAATGGATTTTCATGCTGCACAATTGTGAATGAAGATATGTCACCAAGTATTTACCTCAGGAAAAAGAGTGGAGCAGGATTTAGAAAGCTTTTGTGCAACAACACATTTTCTATATCATTTAATTTTAGGAGAACAGTTTTTAATTACATTTTAATTAATCAAAAACAAGTATCTACGTTATGAAATAACTATACCTCTTTATCTTCATTTTTGAACTTGAACATCTCAAAATAATTTCAGAACACCCCAAAGTAGCATTTATAGCTCGCCACGGCAGCACACATCTATAATACCAGCACTCTGGAGGCTGAGGGATGAGTACTGCTGTGGGTCCCAGGCCAGCCTGGGCTACATATTGAGTTTAAGGCCAGCCTAAACTACACAGCAAGACCCTGCCTCAAAAAAACGATCAAACAAAAACAAATGTTTTTGAATGCTTATGGCAAAAGCAGTACAGCACTAGGAAAAAATGCAAACAATGAAAAGTTTTAACAATTACACCTATGCTAATGAAACTGAATAAACACAAGTAAAACTTCTAAAGTATATAAAAGTAGAAACAAAAAACGTAAGCTATAAGCTCTTAAAGCAAAAAGATCTACTATAATTCTTCAAGGAAAATATTTCCAAATCAAACTCAGAAAAAATACTCAAAGAAGGTTCATATAATCAACACCTGTAATAAACACGAAAAATAAAAAGCAACATGTTACTGAAATTAAGTTGTGTAACAGCGCATCTAAATTAATACCACATACATACACACATTAAGATTTCTTTTCCTGGAGCCAAGGAGAGGGCTCAGTGGAATAAGCGCTTCCCTGGCAAGAGCAAGGGCCTGAGTTTAATCCCCCTTTCCGCCAAAAAAATTTTTCTTTTCTTGAATTAAAACCATTTAATCACTTCAAATACAACACTACAATATTATACAAAGTGTTGTGTTATTAGTAAGGTTGTACTGGAGGGAAAAGCAGACTAGGAATTGAGCATTTGCGTTTACCTCCCTATGTTCTGCTGATACAACTCTGAGCAGGTTTTTTGGCTTCACTGAGACTCCATCTCCTCATGAATAAAGTATGGATAATTTCTGTGAACCTACTCAGAAAGAGTTTCTGGAATATTTAAATGAAGCACCAGAGGTGAATCCACTTTGTAGGTGCTCATACACACTACATGAAGAAGCGATACTACACCACATGATCTCTGTAGGCTTTTCCAACTCTAGACAACAATTCTACTTTCATTATTGTGCAACTCAGGAGCCAGAAATGTAATATAGAAAAGAAACCAATGAGTTCAATCCCCAATTCCGCCAAAAAAATTTATTAATCACAAGACTATCTTCAACTTAAATATGAAAACTAAAAATACTGACCACTGAACTAACATAAATTTTTACAAGGTAGTCATCAAGCTACTATACTCAGAAATACTTTTAATATCAAACAGCTAATGTAGTAACAGCAAATAACTACTTCAACTGGTTGTGTCAAAACATAGTAGGTCAAACTCTTGTGGTAACAAGAAGTCTAAATCAATACTGTCAGCTGCTTGATATATTTAAGTTAAACATTTCAAGTAAAGACTAATTTGTTAAGCAAAAGAAACAAATCTAAACAAACTCCATACTAAGTTGCTGGCTCTAACTTGCTGTTCACTTCTACACTAATGTGTGCTTTTCTGTAGACCAGCAGATAGAACAAACATCTGGGACACAGCTAGGGCTGGGGAGATGGCTTAGTAGAATAAGTGCTTGCCTGGCAAGCATAAGGGCCTAAGTTCAATCCCCGTCTGCCAAAACAAAACAAAACAAAACAAAACAGAACAAGGTCTTTTATAATCAGATCACAAAATATGTGGTCTGATTATAAAAGAATATACTGCTCAATGAAAAAAGTATAGTTAGAAGGGAACCAGAGTATACTTAAGAACTCATTGCAGAAACTAAAAACTCTATGCTTCCCACCTCAGTTTATGTAGAGTACATCAAATCTGGTTATTCACACAAATACATACCTGGTAGAGCTCTTCTAAATTGTACTTAATTGAAATACTATTCTGAATAGCTTCCACTGCTTCTTTCAGTTTCTGCCATGTTTTATCTGTGTAGTTTTCTGGTAATTTAGGCTTATCTGGATGACATTTGAGAAAATGGGATTAGAATAGGCAGGACATAGTAAACAAAGATCCATGAAAAAGTACACCACTGCTATTTTTGGGATGACTGTGACATAATTACATCTAAGTATTAACCTAACTACTATATTTAAACTCAATATAAATAAAATTGAATATGTCAGAATACTATCCAAGTCATATTGACACATCTATTAAAACAGGTGAGGTTCTAAATCCTCTATTGACTGCATTGCTTCAAAACTAATTCGAGCATGACAGATTTAACAATTCTGCTCTTATCCTATGATACATAAAACCAAAGCTGACATGAATCCTGTACGTGAGATTGAAAATTCTGAGTCTATTATGTGTAGGTATTTTATAAACTTTTTAATCTTAACCATGCTCTAGGGTACTACTATTTCTATTTTATAACTGAGGAAACTGAGGCTCAAACTCAGTAAGCTTGTCCAAGGTCACCTGGCTTGTCAACAGAAAAGTTGGGATTCTAATCCAGGTCTAATACCCCCAATTTATGCATTTACAGAAATGGAGATAAACTTCTTATCTCAGATTTTAAACTACATTTCTAGGCAGAATGAAATTTTTAAAAATTAAAACATTGAAATGACTCCGAAACCTTCATTTTGAGAATGAAGCCTCTTAATCTAGGTTTTAAATTTCACTGGCCATCAATAAGAGTGATTTTTATAAATGAAAGCATCCAAATGCCTTAAGAATATGTTTTTACTCTAGGAAGGAGAGGAAAAAATAAAATATCTGAAATCAATTTGCAAACGCAATTTGGCCATTTTGGCTATTAAATCAGTATCTATAAGTGAAGTAATGAACACATTAGTCAGTTACAGTTCATATTCACTTTAGAAAACTCTAAAAGAACACAACTTGTCTCAAGAACCTGATGGGAACAAGGATCTAATAGGAGTGATATAAAGAGTTAAAAACTGACAAACAGTAGAACTTGTGCTCCAGGCAAAACTGAACACAGTTGTTATTTCCACATGAAAGTTGCACTATAGAGAATATTATTTTTTCAAACTAATATTTAGCAAGTGACTAATACACCGAATGTTACTTTAGCTCATTTTTTTTTCATTTAGTAAACATTGTAACATCTATTACTGGCCAGTTAAGGGTGAAAAAGTCCTAAAAATAGAAACCTATTCAACAGACAATTTTGCTCAAATACATTTCTAAATGCTGATTTTTATTTTTGCACCCATAATACTGTAACTCAAACGTATAGTTCAAGCACAACGTAAGAAAATTTTCCTAAAAGCTGTATATCAATATTCTAAAACCTATTTTGGTAGTGAAAAATATAGTAATTGTATCTTTAAACTAGTGGTACTTCCGTGTATACACAGTATTTTTTCACTTCCAAACTCTAAATACAGAAACCTTCAATATTTTTCTCCAAGAGTTTCATAATTATAGCACTGAACATCAAAAAACTATAAATTTTATTTGAGTTTAAGATCACCAGTACTACCTGCATTTCTACAGACTGGAGATGTGGCCTACTGAAGCAAAAAAAAAAAAAAAAAAAAAAAAAAAAAAAAAAAAAAAAAAAAAAAAAAAAAAAAAAAAAAAAAAAAAAAAAAAAAAAAAAAAAAAAAAAAAAAAAAAAAAAAAAAAAAAAAAAAAAAAAAAAAA
>PVKA01004434.1:0-99173 GCA_004027165.1 Ctenomys sociabilis | reverse complement strand
AAAAAAAAAAAAAAAAAAAAAAAAAAGAAAGTAGGGCTCCTACATCAGGAAAACAATGTGACAAAGATAGGGCAATACATACAGCTCTGTATGTAAGCGGCCTGAATTCACCAGTCAAAAGAAGCAGACCAAGGGCTGCCAAGATAGCTCAGCAGAATAAGCACCTCTTTGGACAAGCACAGGGAATGGAGTTCACCCCAGGGCACCACTCGCCACCCACCCATGTGCACTGCACCAGCCACCAAGACTGGGAATGGTGGCACACACCTATGATCCCAGGGTTGGGGAGGTTGAAAACAGGGGCATCACTATGAGTCCAAGCTGCCTAGTGAGACCCTGAACCAAATACATAAAAAAAGGAAACTGGAAGAAAATCCAATAATATGCTGCATACAAGAAGCACTTTTAACTCAAAGAGAAATTAATAGACTAAATGTCAAAGGATGGAAAACAATCCTCCAGGTGGCAGGAACCCAGAAAAATACAGGGTAGCTCCTCTGGGTGCCGACAATGTCAGCTTCAAACTAAGTGTGATTAAAAGACACAAAGAAGGTTACTACATACTTGTTAGGGGACAACTGCAAGAGGAAGAGATAACAATTATAAATTATATATGCACTGAATGTAGGAGCTCCCAACTATATAAGACAAATTTTAACAGACGTGAAAAATCTAATGAGCAATATCATAATTGTATTGGAGGACCTTAACACCCCATGACGCAAAGAGACAGATCACCCATACAAAATAATAAGCAAAGAAATAACAGTACTAAACTGAACTTGTGAGTGGATTTAGTAGACCTTTTCAAAGTGTTCCACTCAACAATATCAGAATACACAACTTTCTCAGCTCCTCATGGGATGTTCTCCAAAATAGATTATATGCTAGTACATAGAACACGCCTAAGTAAATGTAAGAAATAGAAATTATGCCATGCATGTGATCTGACCATAGTGCAGTAAAATTGGAAATTATTGACAAAAAGAACAGTAAAAGTTTTCTAAATATGGGAACTAAATAATAGCCTCCTGAACAATCAGTTGGTCATGGATGAAATTAAAGAAGAAATTAAACAATATTTACAATCAAATAAAAACACAGATCCAGAGAACTGGGGATATAGCTCAATGGTGCAGAGCCTGTCCTATAAGAACCAGGCCCTGAGTTCTATTCTTGGTACAAAAAGAAGAAAAGAAAAAAAGAAAAGACCCAATATGAAAATTCCAGGCAGATGAGAAAGCTCAATGGACTAAAGCACCTACTTAGGCAGACACAGAGGCCGGGGTTCAACCCCTAGCATGCCATGTCATCCCCACCCTCAGAGCTCACTGAGATGGTGACTCAGACGTCGTGGTGGCATGCACCTATAATCCCAACATTTGGGAGGCTGAAAATAGGAGAATCACTAGAGTCCAACCTGTGTAGTGAGAGACTGTAGACCTTGTACTAAATATACATTTTTAAAAATGCAGATCCAAATTACCAGAACCTGAGGGATGCAAAGAAAGCTATCTTAAGAGGGAAATTTATGGCAATAAAATTCTCACATCAGGAAAACAAAATGAGCCCAAATAAAATATGTTATGCTGAATCTCAAATTCCTAGAAAAAGAAGAGCAAGCCAAGCCCTAAGCCAAAGAAGGCAGGAAATTATAAATATCACAACAGCAACAAATGCAACGGAGGTGAAGAAAACAATATAAAGAATTAGTGAGTCAAAGAGTTGGTTCTTTGAAAAAATAAAATTAATAAACCCCTAACCAACTTCATTGAAAAAATGAAAAAAAAAATTAAATTTATGCATTTAAGAATGAAAGGGGTGAAACCACTAGAGACTCCTTAAAAATTCAGAAGATTATTGATACTCATTTCCAAAATCGTTACTCTCACAGAATGGAAAATACTGAAGAAAGAACAGATTCCTAGATATATATGAACTACCAAAGCTGAATCAAGAAGATATAAAAATTGTGAATAGGGAAAATAATTAAGGTTTCTTGAAAGAAAACACCAAAATTCAATTATTTTCCTATCTTTCACGACTATACCTATTAATCTGAGCCACAGATTTGATGATAAAAGTAGATAATATAACAAACTTTTTAAACTAGCTATTCCTGTGATATATACATATTGCTGCATGTTACCATTACACATAGCTATCTTCAGTGCAGTTGCTTAGTTCACAGGTATCAGAATATATAGTTAGTGAGGCTGAGGATCCTACCAATTAACTGCTGATTTCAAAAGCTGCTAAATATTATCAGGATCATTGCCCTAACTTGCCTACCTGATGAGTTTGGGGCAATTGCTTCCTTTTCATTCTGGTCCTCTAAATACATCCTGTTTATCGTGTCATACTAATTACTATCATATTGTCTCTCAAATAAATGTTTGTTTATTTTTTTAAAAGGGTAATAAGTGAAAACAAGAGACAAGACAAAAATATCATAGGACTGTCCTGGTACAGTGTTTGTATATGGTTAGATTTCTAAGTTTCTGGATACAAATATGTAGCTATTTATTCCTATTATTTCAGTATTTTTTTCTTTTTTCACATGATGTATGGATTTAAAGTTTAACATACCAATACTTGATGGAAAATACCTGTTCCATATTATGTCTAAGATGTTTGATATTCAGACAGATAGTAAGGTTCAGCTCAACTGCCTATGTTATAGGGCAATAATAGCAATAATTTTATCTTCTGGAGGGTTAACAACTTAAGTTTGCAGACCAAAAAGAAGGGCTGCAAGAAAAGCCAACATTTTGTTCCTACCCTTTCAATGTCAGTGAGGACTTGGGACATAGGAGAACCTATACTGTAATATCCTATAACTCAACGGTGTCCCAAATTTTCTGATCAAGGAGATTATGGGGCCACAGAGAAAAGTGATTGGTGATGTAAAGTGTGCCTAAGGAGAGTCACATGGAGAGAAAACATTCTCTCAGGCTTTCACAGAGAGCAAAGTGGTCAAGCAATGGCCATGACTCATTCACATGGCTGACACTGTCAAAAGATCTACAAACTGTGGGACAGGGTTTCAGGCTAAGTACTGAGGGGATTTGACTGATATTGACAGATACAAAAATTGCATTTCTTGTTATATAGCTCATGCTTTATCTTGGTCTTAGCCATCCAACAGAAAAGTATAAAAGCAAGGTATATAAAGTAAAGCCATATTAATATGCTGAGCTGTAAAAGGCTCAAGTCAACAACTTCTGACATTGCCAGTCCTATGTATAACCCACTACTATTATGAACTACTGGACACTATTGGATTATTTTACTGAATTCACGAACGTACAATATTTGAATGACAATGGAATACCCACCTCTGACAAAACTAAACAAAAAAGGGTAATACAAATAAAGAATCATTTTGTATCTGCATGTACAAAATAGTTATGATAGATATAAAACTACTTTGTCTTTATTTAATGAGAAGAAAGATTTGTACTAATGGTGTTTGGAAAGGATATCATGTTTGCATCTTGTACTATGAATAATCGCTATGAAGACATCAATGTGCACTATATTAATTATTGAAACTGTCCTAGCAATCAGTTTTAAAATTGCCTCATTAGTATTTGTTTCTCAATAAAATTATTTTTTAAATTAAATTTAAAAAGTCTGAATAACCCAGTATCAGTCAATGAAATTCAAAAGTAAAAAAAAAAAAAAAAAAAAAAAAAAAAAAAAAAAAAAAAAAAAAAAAAAAAAAAAAAAAAAAAAAAAAATGGCAACAGAGAAAAGCCCAGGTCCTGATGGATTTACAGCTTAATTCTATAAGAAATTTAAGGAGAACCTCATTCTAATTCTTCTCAAAATTTTCAGTGAAATTGAAAAGGAAGCAATTGTCCCAATCTCATCAGGCAGGCAAGTTACTGATACCAAAAAGAGAGAAGAGGTCTGGAGAGATGGCTCAGTGGAGTAAGTGCTTCCCTGACAAGCACAAGGGCCTGAGTTCAATCCCTAGTTCTGCCAAAAAAAAAATTAAAAAATAATCAAAGACAGAGAAGGACCTAGCCAATAAAGAGAACTACTGACCAATCTCCCTAATGAACTTAGATGCAAAAATCCTCATTAAAATACTAGCAAATAGCATGCAGCAAATCATCGAGAGCATTATACATCACAACCAAGTGGCATTCCTCCCAGGATGCAATGCAAAGATGGCTTAGTATACACAAAACCAAAAAATACCTCACATCAACAAATCCAAGGACAAAAATCCCTTGGTTGTCTCAGCAGACACAGATAATGCCTTTGATAAAGTCCAACATTCATTCATGACAAAAAATAATACTACAGAAAATCAGAATAGATGGTATTTACCTCAGCCTTCTAACATCCACCTATGACAAGCCAACAGCCAACCTTATACTTTATGGGCAAAAATCGAAACACTTCTATTTAAAATCAGAAACAAGATAAGGACACCTACCATCACCACTCCTGTTCAACATAGTTCTGCAAAAATTAACCAGAGAAATTAGACAAGAAAAATTAATAAAGGGAATACAGATTGGAAAGGAAGAAGTGAAGCTGTCATTATTTGAAGATGACATGATACTGTACATAAAAGACTCTAAAATTCTACTAAAGGACTTGTAGATTTAATAACCAAATTCAGTGGCATAGTGGGGTATAAAGTCAACACTCTAAAATCAATAACATTTCTGTACACAAGCAATGAATGTGCCAAGAGAGAAATTATGGAAACTATGCCTTTTACAATAACACCCCAAAAATGAAATACTTAGGAAGCAATCTCACAAAGGAAATAAAATAGATTTATACAGTGAAAATTAAACTACTCTGAGAAAAGAAATTTAAGAGGATTTCAGAAAATACAAAGATATTCCTTTCTGGATATTTCTGGATATTCTGGATAGGAACAATCAACTTTGTGAAAATGGCCATACTACCTAAACTGTTATACAGATTCAATGCAATTCTAATTAAAATCCATCAGTATGCCTCACAGATCAAGAAAACATATTCCTAAAATTCATCTGGCACAGAAGAGACCTGTAATAGAAAGGCTATCCTGGGTAGCAGAGGAAAAGTAGGAGGTACCACAATCCCTGACTTGAAATTATACTACAAATCTATGGTGATAAAATCTGCATGATACTGGCAAAAAAAAAAAAAAAAAAAAAAACACCAGACTTGAGGATCAATACAACAGATTAAACATGCAGATGAAACTACAAACACACTCAGCTACCTTATCTTTGACAAAGGGGCCAAACATATTCACTGGAAGAAAGGTAGCCTCTTTAATAAATGGTGCTGCAAATACTGGCTATCCACAGACAGAAGGTTTAAAGTAGATTCACGCCTATCACTATGAACAAAACTACAGTCAAAATGGATCAAGGATTCAAATATTAAACCGGAAACATTAAATCTTATGGAAGAGAAAATAGGTAGAACTCTTAATGACATAAGGGTAAGTGAAGGGTTCATGAACAAAAGTCAAGCTACATGGGAAATACTTCAAAGAATCAACAATTGGGATCTTATAATTTTTATAAGTTTCTGCACATCAAAAGAAATCACTGAGTAAAAAGAAAACCCACACAATGGGGGACAATTATAGGAAACTGTCCTTCAGATAAAGGACTCCTATCTAGAGCATATAAAGAATTTTAAAAACTCATGCCTCCTAAATTCATAGACCCAATCCAAAAATGGGCATCTGAGACAAATATACACTTCACAAATGAAGAGAAACAAATGGCAATTAAATATATGAAAAACATATTCAACATCATTGGTCATTCAAGTTATGAAAATTAAAACAATGCTGAGATACCATCTTACTCCAGAAAGAATGGCTACCATCAAAAAGTCAACCAATAACAAATCCTGGAGAGGTGCGGGGAAGAAGGAGCCCTTCACCACTGTTGGCGGGAGGGCAGGCTGGTGCAGTCATTGTGGAAATCAACATGAAGATTCCTCAAAAATCTAGGACCGGAGATCCCATTCAAGCCAGCTACCCCCCTCCTCGTTATCTTTCCAAAAGAACTCAAGTCACAGCAATGTGTGCACTCATGTTTGTAACAGCGCAATTTCCCATAGCTAAGCCTCGGAAGCAACCCAAGTGCCCATCAACTAAAGAATGGATAAAAAAGATATGGTACTTTCATGCAATGGACTCACTCAGCTATAAAAACGTGAAATTCCAGGTTTTTGTAGGTAAATTGATGCATCTAGAGACTATATTGGTAAGTGAAATAAATCAGATCCACACATGCAAAATTCAATTATCTCTCTAACGTGAGAGCCTGTAAAAAAAAGTAGTAAAAACCTAGAAGTTACAATAGATGCTATGAAAGAGAAAGAAATTATTCAATGTGAAGGAAAAAATTGAGATGGGGAGAAGGATAAATGAAAGAAGACAAAAAGAAATATTTATTTATATATGCAGAATAGTTTGAATAATCATACTGTAATTTCTGCTGATCTCTGAAAGAAGCAGTTATTGCTTGAATTTTTTTCTTTTTACTCTGATTTTTTCCTCTTATGAATTTCACATAACTTCTCGGTTATTATTTTGTTTTGTTCTAATGGAATATTACATATTTACATACGGTAATTTGAACAACTAAGTTGAAGATACCATCATGTGATACAGCAAGAATTCCTATTACTTTGTTTGGTGAAATTTTATATCATTTCTAATGCTGTTTTTAAAATTGCTATTTTGTATTCTTTTGTTAAAAAGTACTTTCTCTGGAATTTCCCACTTTCTGGGAATGTTTCTGCCTGTAGCTGATCGCTGGGCCCTGAAATCACAGGAAATGAAGCTGGATAAGGAGGGAGTGCTGTGATAACACAAAGTCAGCATAGTCCCCATAGCTAAATGGAGAACTAACGTTTGTTTTTGTAAAAGGTTGAATCAGCCACCCTTCCTTCCTGATTAAAATTTAGTGAGAAGAGTATACCCTCTCTTTTGGAGCTCATGCAGGAAGAGAACAAATGGGTCCTACTAAGCTTACTACAGATGACATCTCTCACACACACCTAGATAAGGATCACATTTCAGCCTTCATTTTAGAATTACTGAGGAAACCTTGTCTGGCTCAAACTGGTAGAAACCAGAATCTCTTATTTAGATTTGCAAAGAACATTAAATAAACTTTGATAAGTGCAAAACCTGCACTCAGATCTCAGATCTCACCAGCACTCTATTTTCTGAGCATGTCTCCTACAGACACCAGTGGCCTGGCATCCCCAAGAGCAGGCCTTCAATCTCCTCACTCCACTCAGCTGTCAGTCTCACTTCCTCACACTGACTGCATTTTCCATTCCATAAATACCACTACCGCTTATCCTAGCCTTGAATCTCTTCATGCTGGGCTCCCTTCTGAGTTAAAGTCTTCTTCTTTTTCAAAGCTAGCTTTCAGGAAGGTGGATGGACAGAAGCCTGCTTTGTCAACAGTGCACCTGAATGCAAGACTTGCCATAGCTGGGAGTCACTCATAATGGGAGAGAGTAGGAGCAGTTGCTATTAAGACAGTTTTATTCTCTATGATTTTAGAAATGACTTAATTATTTTTATGGTTTTCTGCTATTTTTTACAAACTTACCCAAAGAACAATTCCTAGAAATTAGCATTAACTGTTCAAACTGTACAGTAGCTCAGTCTCCTTCTGTCAGGTATTGACATGCCCCGTACCCTGACATCACTGTGGCTTTGCTTGCATGTCCTTCCTCTTCACAAATGCCCTCCCCATCTTTTCACCTAACTTGGCTCAACTCTCCCTTTTTCATGTACTTTTCCCAATGAATTATTTCCCTCTGTGAAGTATTAAATATAAAAACTTACCTAGGATCAGCAACAGGATACTGAAAAACATTGACAGTTATTTTTCCTTTCCTTCACAGCTCCAACTGGGACCTCTGTAACAAAAGACATATACACTATAGGACAACAAACAAATTAATTACCATATGCCTCAAGCATATAAGGGAGATACCCAGGCTACACGAAAGGCTGACACAAGTGACTTAGAATTCAGACTTAATTAACATATTGATCCAAAAGAGAAGGGAGAGGTACAATGCGAAAAAGACCAGCTGTGAGGAGACCAGGAAAAAGACCATGCAGAGTACACTGATGCTTTCTTCACTGACAATGTGTGCACTGGCTTAGTCAAGCTCCTCTCACCAGTGCAGAGACCACCCAGCCTCATGGAAGGAGACTGCTTCTCCAATATAAGTGTCCTGAACATGAAGGGAAGCTCTATGTTTTCAGTGCTTCCCCATAATAAATAACTCAATCCTTAAATTAAAGGAGCATATTTTGAGATGACATATTCTGGTATCTCCAAACATCTTACATTGGAAACTTTAGCACCTTTGTTTATAGTAGGTAGTAATTTCATCCAGACAGAGCCTAGAGGAAAGACTCATCAGTGACTCTAACCACTGTCTATCAAACTCTGTGGAAAGTGGATGTCCCCTAGCTGTTCACACTGAAAGCAGTGAAGCTTCTGTGGCTTTGTAAGTAGTTTTGTACTGGCAAGGTTTGCTCTGCAGATGAGCATTGTTTCACAAACAAATGGAAGATAAGGCTTCACTTTGTAATATATTTTCTGTTCATGATGGATACCACATTGGTATCCATCCTCAGTTTAAAATACTCTAGATGACAGTTCTGTAAGACAGTCATTTTTCCTGTGGACATTTCCTTGTTTATTCATTAAATTTACAACCAATAGAGCTCATAATAAGGTTTACTTTTGTGTTTAAAATCATTTTTATACCAACATGACTATTGAACTGGTTTCCTTCAGCTCTGTCCAAGCTCCAACCCTCCCATCTTTCTTCCAAGGCAATGAGCCCATGGTGCTGCTGCGCTCATCCAAAATCATGCAAGAAAATCAATAAGAAAAATACACCCTAGGAAATACTGCTAGAAGAGTATGCTTGGGCACTCATGAAATGAGTATCTTTTCCAATGGAAACATGTACTTATTATCTTCTTACTGAAACTTTATTTCTAACCTAAAAGAGTACCCGAGCAATAGTGGTGCATTTCAGTTACAGTTTTGACTCACTGACCTATCGATCCTGGGTATCACTAACAAGCTGTTAATAAGGGCCTAGTGCACTCACATGCTCCTGCATACATTCATTTTCCCTGAAAGAAAGTTAAGTCAGCGAGGACGGGGGCATTCAAAACTCTAATGGAGGCCTATTGCCAAGCTGCTAATCACTGACATAGAACTAGTGATGCTCACCTACACACAGTGTCAGAGAGCTTATCCCAACTCCCTTTCACAATTGAATTTTTTGATCTACCACAAAGAATAGGGGTAAGTTTAATGAACTCCATCAGTTAAAAGAATGTTACTAAGGCAGTGATCCTGAGAATCTACAGCAGGTTTTTGAAACTAGAAAATAACTGGTAGGATTCTCACCCTGAATAAGTCTATACGCTGCTACCTGTGAACTAAACAACTGCACTGAAGATGGCAGTGTGTAATACTAGGGCCATGCTTGGAATGCCTGTCATTCTAGTCTTCTAAATACATGCGGCTTCCAGTGGCATATCAAATTACTGCCATACTGTCTCCCAAGTAAACGTTTGGTTTTTTTTTTTTAAAAAAAAAGGTAATAAATGAAAGCAAGAGATGAGAAAACATGTCATAGGACTGCCCCGCTACAATACTATATGTAGTTGCATTTCTAAATTTCTCTGTAAAAATATGTAATTATTTATTCCTATTTTTAAATATTTTTTTAAGTTTTAAATTTTTTTCTTCATATTCTGTAGGGACTTAAAGTTTAACATGTCAATACTTAATTGAAAATACCTGTTCCATATTATGTCTAAGATGTTTGATATTCAGATAGATAGTGAGGTTAAGCTCAACTGCCTATGTTATATGGTAATAATACCATTAAACTTCTCTTCTGGAGGATTAACAACTTAAGTTTGTAGACCAAAAATTAGAGAAAAAGAAGGGCTGTAAGAACAGCTAACATTTTGGCCTGATCCTTTCAAGGTCAGTGAGGACTCAGGACATAGGACATTCTGTACTGTAACTCAGTAGTTTCCCAAATTTTCTGATCAAGGAGATTATGGAGCCATAGAGAAAAGTGATTGGTGATGTAAAGTGTGCCTAAGGAGAGTAACATGTAGTGAAAACATTCTCTCAGGCTTTCACAGAGAGCAAAGTGGTCAAGCAATGGCCATGACTCATTCACATGGCTGACACTGTCAAAAGATCTACAAACTGTGGGACAGGGTTTCAGGCTAACTACTGAGGGGATTTGACTGATGTTGGCAGATACAAAAATTGCGTATAGGTCTTCCCTTATTCTGGTCTTAATCATCCAGCAGAAAAGTATAAAAATGAGGTATAAAAAGTAAAGCCATATTAATATGTTGATTTTTAAAAGGCTCAAGGCAATAACTTCTGACATTGCCAGTCCTACAGATTACCCGCTACTATTATGAACTACTGGACTATATTGGATTATTTTGCTGAATTCATGCACCTACAATATTTAAATGACAATGGAATACCCATCTCTGAAAAAAACTAAACTAAAAAGGATATAAATGGAGGTCCACTTTGTATCTGTATATACAAAATAGTTAGGATATACATACATCAACTTTCTCTTAGTTCAATGAGAAGAAACACTTGTACTAATTGTGTTTAGACAAGATATCATGTCTGCATCTTGTACTATGAATAACCACTATGAAGACAACAATATGCAGTATATTAATTATTGTAACTGTCCTACTAAGCTATTTTGAAACTGTCTTTGTTATTTCTTTCTCACAAAAATTAATATAAAAAAACATTTGCAGACAACATTATATGACTTTCAGATCAAATATACCATGTATATCATTTGAACCTAAACAGCAAGTATTTATGTCAAATATATTTTAAATTGGGGGAAAGGACCATTAGTTTAGCATTATACTGCAAACTGAGGAGAACACAATAAGAAGCAGTGGCCAGCAGGTCAACATTACAAACCCTCTGATTGTGAGTGACATTTCTGACAGCAAAGAAACCCAGAAGAACTTGCTCCTAAATGGTCATAGGATCTGAGAGTGACTAATGTGACAACCCAAGTTGTCATGGTCAGTGACAGGGGCCCAGGCACACTTGCTGCTCTGCTGCTCATGGTGAGGCTTAATTTATCTTACCCAGCAGACGTAGCCTTTCAACGGCTAAATGATTTTGATGGTCTAGTGATTTTGCAGAAGTTCACTTCCTTCCCAGAAAGATTGTGATTAACAATAACAGTGCAAATAAATGCTTCAACTTATTAGCAGTAATAAGCTTGTCAGATTTTGGAATGACAAAGGTCAGATAAGTGCACCTACAAACAACATTTGTCTATAAATATCAAGGAAAGGAACTAAAAAAAAAGAAAAAGAAATGCATGTAGTTGTCACTGTGGAAAATGTAGTTTAAAATGAAAAGAATATGTCAGGAGGGCCAGCCAGATAGCTCAGCTGATTAAAGCACCTGCATAGGCAGACCAAGCTGCTGGGAATTGATCCCAGCCTGCCATGCTGGCCCAACCCCTGGGTGTGCTGAGATGGCACTTGCCAGTAAGCCCAGTGCTTGGGAGGCTGACCACAGGAGAATCACTACGAGTATGACCTGCATAGTGAGACCCTGTAGACCCTACTAAAATACAAAAACAAAAGAATATGTTGGGAATGGGGCAACTATACAATTTGTTATCATAAAGCAGGACCCAGCCGGGCATGGTGGCGCATGCCTGTAATCCCAGCACGCGGGAGGCTGAGACAGGAGGATTGTTGCGAGTTCGAGACCAGCCTGAGCTACAAAGTGAGCTTGAGGCCAGCCTGAACTGCATAGTGAGACCCTGTCTCAAAAAAAAGACAGAAAAAAAAAAAAGACAAAAAATAAATAAATAAATAAAGCAGGACCCCCTAAGCATGAATGGATACTATCGACAAGTTTTTCTAGGACAGACAATAGGGACAAACGCGATGGCCTCACTAAACCAGGACTTTCAGTCACGGTAGCTGTGTTTTCCATGTAATTTTTCAGTGAAGTTCAAACCTGCAAAAATAAGTGGTAACTTGTGTCAGTGGTGATGGTGGAAAGATGAGTGACGAGAGTCACGGGCTGTGTCGCAGCTTCAGTGACTGACACTGCTCAAGTCATACTGAACTCACATTGGGTTTGTTAGTCAGGCATTTGTTTAATAAAAGACAGAAAAGGGTTCATTTCATTACCAAAACATTTGCACTCATCTCAACTTTATAACTTACTGTGTTTCATGTGATTATACATTTACCATAAACAAACAACCCAAAACAACATTTTATTTCTTATAATGGCAAGTATGAGGCATAATAACATGGCATCATATAGCTCATTGTCCTGGTAGGATGTGAAGAAAGAGATCTTTTATAAAGAGATAAAAAGGGGGTTGGGGAGATGGCTCAGGGGAATAAGCACTTCCCTGGCAAGTGCAAGGCCTGAGTTCAATCCCTGGTTCTGAAAAAAATAGATAGGTAGATAGATAGATAGATAGATAGATAGATAGATAGATAGATAGATAGATAGACAGACAGACAGACAGACAGACAGACAGACAGACAGACAGACAGACAGACAGACAGACAGATAGATAGATATAAAAAGAGTCAACATAAAAATTTATATTTTCATCCTTTATTTTTAAAAAATAACATAATTTCCAGAGTAAAATTATAAATGAATTTAGAATTTGGCAAATTTGATAAATACTAACTTAAACTAATATTCTTTAAGATGTTTTATCTGTCCACTTTCAAGCATGACACAGAAGCACACCATATCCTGCTTGTAGCACAATCAACAACTTGGAGTTCTGGGCTTCTGACCCAAGACTCTGGGCCTGTTGCACACATGTTCATGTTCACACAAAGGTCCCAAACCTCCTCCTTCTTTTTTGTATAAATCAAAATCATCGACATGAAAAGTCATTATTAAATAGTTCTTGGCAGGAAATTGTCACCTCCTAAGAGTAAAGGGCAGTGTTCAGATACTTACTTGAAATGCCAGTCACATATTTTGAGCCCTAGGATTTGATGAAATTTTCTGGTGCTAAATTGCAAGTGAGGTTCAATATATAAATCAGAAGCTCTGTGCAATGAATTTTGAATGTCAATTTTATGAGTTTCTTCAGCATAGCCCATGAATTTTTAAATTGTCCTTTAGATCACCCCAAAATGCCCTCAGTGTCTTTAGAATCTTAATATTAAATGTAGGAGAATGACACAGCCATTATCCATCATATTTAACAAATGCATTAAGATTTGAAATCTTGCATCACCACTGAGTTTACAGTGACCTCAAAGTCAAAAAACAATCCTGCCCACACCAAGTCAAGTCTGCAGTAATCAGGTGAGACTATCACACCAAAGCAGTGCTGAGCTGCTCAGTGTTTAATAAAAGTGGCATTTCTGATTCTGAAAAACATATAGAGTATTTTTATAATTATGTCAGAATAAGTGGTCAGCCATCTACAGGGAGAAAATGGTTGCAAACATATTATCATTATACATAAGAATTTTTCAAGTACAAGAAATATATCTACATGAATGGATGCTGATATAATTTTGGGTTGTGAAATAACTTTGTAACCTTGATTGTCTCCTTAGGAAATATAAATTTCTTAATAAAAGATTATTCTTCATGCTAATTATTAGGAAAAATGCTTCACTATGTATGTGTATATGTTTGTAGAACTTTTTCAACCTTATATATTAAATTCATAATTGTTCATGGAAAAAGTACTTTTTCATTAATATCTTTTATACCCCTTAAAACTCTACCAATATCACTGATTTAAAATTTGGGGCTGAAATTGTTACCAATGAATTACATTATATATTTTTTAGTCTGAAAACATCCCAGACCTTTGGAGACGTTGCAATGTGTTATAACGAATTCACCAACAGTCTTTGTGCAAACCAAGAAATGGCTCTCAAAGATGTTCATGTTTTAATTCTCAAGGCCACAGGTATTTTACCTAGCATGGCATGATGAACATTACAGGTCTGGTTCATGGATGGATCTTGAGAAGGGAAGATCATCCTGTCTCACCATCTTTCGCCAAAGTAATCACCAAAGTACTTAGGAGAATGAGACAGAAGGATGAAGAGCTGAGTGAGATTTAAAGACAATATCTATTGACCCTATAAATGGAAGAAGGAGCCATGAGCCAAGGCAGGTACAGGGCTTTGGAAATGAAAACAGGAGGGGAGCAGTCTTCTCCCCAGGCCCTCCAAGTGGAACGTAGCCCAACAAAACTTCGACTTTCTCATCTGTTGTCCCTCCTGCATTGTAAGTTTTTATGCTCAAATTTCCCAGGTTGGCCAGTGGAAGTCCAAATCTCCTTCTATGGCATGTCGGGTTCATGGCTGACACATCAAAAGAGAAACACAGCATGGTGATTCAGTCCTTGTCCTACGTAACGCTGCAGCTCCAGGAAGGAAGAACTAAGGCTCAGGGACAACTCAGTGCTTTTCTTCTAAGTCTGAAGAAAGAACTGGACAGTTACAGAGAAACATGACTTATGAAAGGGCACAGGACCCGGTGCCAATAAGCAGAAGGCACCCAGGCAAGGCTCTCTGTTTACATTCCCTCGCCCTCGCCGGGCCACATTCCTTCTCTCCCAGTTAGAGCAGCACAGCTGTCACAGGACAGCAGTGGTCTGCCCTCTACCAGGTTGGGCCAAGAATGACCATTCTGGGTTTTGTGTTTTCTTTAAAGGAAAAAGTAAAGGTGGGAGACATGAGCTTAAGAGTGGACTGGGTGGCCGTCTGTTTCTGGGACCCTCTTGCCCACTCACGCTGGTGTTCTGAGTGGAGAATTGTCACAACTGAAAGTCATGATTCTTATCTTCTGGCTTCCTTCTTACAGTAGCTTTGTATGGAGGCAGGTTGCTTTTCTTTTGCTTTTTGTTTCAGGTTCTGGACAGTGTGAGAATTTGCAAAAGTTTGCAACATTTGTACATTAGGAACAGATACTTCAGTAAACAACTTCAGTCAGTACAGGAGGTGTTACTGCTTTAATGTGCTATCATTTTTGGTGGGGGGAGGTGTCTTTGTCATTGCTAGAAGACAATTCTGAACACCTACAACTCAGAGGCGGAAGGCTATATTCTGGCTCACAATTTATAGAGGCTTTGTCCACAGCAGGTTGGCTCCAAAGTAAGGTGGGATGAGGAGGGCAAGGGCAGAGGACAAACAGCTCAGATGAGGGCAGTGAGAAGCAGAGCAAGATCAAGGGGGGAGGAGGTAGGCAGACCCTGCGGGGCCACGCCCCCTGTGACCACGCCCTCAAACCACGCTCCGCCTCCCAACATCATGGTTAACTACAAACCATCCATGGACCAACCCAGTCGTGAGCGCCACATCCCAGTAATCCAGCGCCAGCCCCAAAGCCCCATTCTGCGAGGCACATGAGGCTCTGGGGTGGGCTCCACCTAAATGGAAACCCTCACGGAGCGCTTGGTGTGTACTGATGTTCTCTTTTCTTCCTAGATGATGTGAATTTCTCCTACTATGTCTTATTCACCCCGAGGTCTCCAACAGGCCTTCTTTTTGCATTTATTTACTTTCCCTGAAAAGTTTCTTTCTCAGAGTGTAGCTTCCCATCTTTCAAGTTACCCACACCCTTTCTAGCTTTTCTCCTCTGGCCAGCGCTGCAATGGAGACAGTCAGAAACGGACTAATGGGGGCCGAGGAGATGGCTCAGTGGAATAAGCACTTCCCTGGCAAGTGCAAAGGCTTGAGTTCAATCCCTGGTTCCTCCAAAAAAAAAAAAAAAATCAGAAATGGACTAACAAATGCACAGCGCACTTGCCCTCTCTTTCCTCTGCAGTCCCTCAGACCCTTTGCCATCGTCTGCCATTCACATTAGGCCTAGAGCCCGCACTGCAAGATTTAGTGTTTATGTCTTTACTTGTAGGTAATAATTCCTGACCATATTTTGCCACGGTGTATCACGGACAGATTCAGGTCCACGATAGCTACCAGTATCCTAAGGGGGAAATTTTCTTCTTGTAGCAACTAGGAAATCTGTCCCTCTGTAGAAATCTTTTTGACTGGTGTAAGATTTGCAACTCTGTTCTGGAGTAGGAGATTTCATTTGATTCCTGCCAAGTTTTCTCTCAAGAAGGAGCTGTGGGGAGTTAAACTCATACTGAATACCTCTGTGGCTTCAGTGATTATCACAAATTAAAGTTTTAGAACTCTGCTGTTCCTCTGCCTCTACCGAGATGCCTCACTTTTCTCTGTCATCTGTTCAATACAGTCTCAGGTTTCCTGCACAGGATTTTTATTTTATGTGCAGCTATTTTGCAATCTGGGATAGAGCTAGCTTGAGTATTACTTGGAACCCTGGATCTTCTGCTAACAGCTCACTGTCTAGAGAGGGCGGGACTGGCACTCGCCTCCGAGGCTGGAGAGCTCCTCACAGCTCCGCGTGCTCATGTCTAGGGCATCCTGGTTTTACTACAGCAGACCACTGGGCCAGTCCTTGGAAGAGTTTGTATCAGCACAGCATGACCTGGTGATGGCGAGATCATAAAATTACCTTTGCAAGCCAAAATACACATTACTGTTATTTGTTTTTTTTTGTTTTTTTTTACAGAACCACGGATCAAACTCAGGCCCTTGCACTTGCCAGGGTAGCAATTATTCCCCTGAGCCATCTCCCTAGCCCCATAAATACATATTATTTTAAGTAAATGTTTGGTGTTTTTTAGCTCCTATTCTTTTTAATCAGATCTATCAATGTATTATCTTAAAAGAATACATCATTTTTCTACCTTTCCATATCTGGGATAATTTTTATAATATTATATTAGTATTAAGTTCTGGTATTCATTTTTAACAGCATCTGTGCTCTCTATCTCTCAGAGGTTTATTTTGCTATAGTCTTTAAACAGAAATATGCATGCTTCTGAGGCTCTACTACAGCTCTGTAATAATAATATCTGCTCTTCTTAGACTAACTTTAATCTATTCTGTTATTTATTTTTAATCACTAAATTCACAGCTTAGTTCTTTAACTTTCATCTTGATGCATATCTGATTAATTCATATCGAATTAATCACATTTTATAATTTAAAGTTATCTGTAAATTAGTATATTACGTACCACAAATAGTATAAACAAGGAGTTAGACTATTCTGAAGTATATAAAATTAATTTCTGATATTAGAACAAATCTATTGTTATACCTGAAAAGGATACATAATATGTCATTTAACATAAATTATGCATGCAAAAACTATGAGAACGTACTGCAGGGCACCATTTCAGTATCAGACAGATTGTACAAAGTATTTCTGTACTTTCTTCCTACTTACATTTGTGACAGTTTTGGAGTTGGCAACACTATCTGATATTTTCTTCCGTTAAATGCCTCACAGCCAGGTTATAAAGCATTCTTAGATCTTAGCTCTAATGGACAGCAGCAGCCATTAGGTTGAAGGATAAGACACGAGTGCGTTTGTGGACAGCGACCTAGGAGGACAAGGGTTTCTAACCCTGGTGTTCCGATATGCTGCACAACATTTCGGACAACAAAGGACAGCATATGTGGCAGTGGTTATGTAAGACGCGCCGAGGGAGAGTGTCTCTCACCGAGCGTTCTCACCCTGCTTACCCGTCTGATGGACTGAGATGCGCAGATACTGTTATATTACAACTGTCTGCAATATCCACTGCAGTCAGCTTTGTAGCTTGGGAGCCGCAGGCTGCCACAGACAGTCCAGGCTGACCCTTCAGTTACGTAGGTGTACGCGAAGACTCGGACAGGGATGAAATCACCCAGCGATGTTTCTCAGAATGCTTTCTGTACTTAAACATCTGAATATACAAACATGGAGACTGCACAGGTCATGCTCAGAATATCAGAATCTGGTGGATCTTTCAACTATTGAAAAAGCAGTGTTAAATTTAATTACTTTAATAAATTCATAAACTTCACCTTTTATTTCTGGAAATTTTTGACTTATATATTTTGAAGCTATATTTTTAGTTATATGAAGGTTTAAGGTAGTCCAAACATTTATTTTGCTTTACTCAGTTTTACTTCTACTAGTTTATTCTGCTTTGTGTTTTCTTATATTTTTCTTCCCTCATTTTAAATTTCACTTAAATTGGTGTACTTCCCTGGGAAGCGCAAGGGCCTGAGTTCAATCCCCAGTTTTGCCAAAAAATAAAAATAAATAAATAAATAAATTGGTGGAGTTTATACTTATCTCATTTTTTCTTTCACTACTTAAAGATTTACATTCATCATTTTAATCTACATAATTTACAGATGTCTTACCATATATTTTATATATAATTAACTTAGAAAATCCCAAGTAAATCATTTGTTCTGTCTGTATAATGACATAGATATAGATAGATATAGATATAGATAGATATAGATATAGATAGACTTCCTCGATATAGGGTCTTGCCATGCAGCTTGAACTCATAGTGGGTCTCTGCCTTCCTAGTGCTGGGATTCATGGTGTTCACCATGAATGTAGTACTCAGGGATCAAACTCAGGACCTCATGCTTGCAAAGCGCTCACTTACACCACCAACCTACCGCTCCAGCCCTATATTCATATTCACATTCATATTCACATTCATATTATTACGATAAGGTACAGACTCAAGTTCTGATTCTGCTGCTGGTTGTTTATCTGATTTTACAATATTTTTGTGTCATGTGTTTATGTGATTCTTGACTTCTAACACATATTTCACAGTACTTTGTATGAAATATTTTGATTCCAATTTGCAAAAGGACTTCTCATGTAAAAAGGTAAAGCAGATTTCCCAGAGCAACAGTGAGCTTCAATTCTTTTTTTTACTGTGTTTTTCTTCACCTTTGGTCTCTAATTTGACTTACTTTTAATCATAAGTGACCATTTGAAATACTGTGCATATTTTATCTAGCATTTTAAACTTTACTTAATAATTAGCTGTGCATAATTACATGAAAGAGGAAATAAATTCATGATTATTTTTCTGAGTTCATTAAACTATTCAGAGTACTATAGGATAGTTGAAAGGAATTTTAAGGTAAAGTTGTGTAAGAGATGATATTTGCACACTAATACTATCTGGAGATTTCTCTGTCTACTGCCGTCCTGGAGAGACCATGGAGGCACTGTCGCCAAGCTAGGCACACCCCTGCAGGAAACGGGAAGAGGCAGTGTATGCAAATCAGGAGCAGTGATCAAATATAAGCGCTGCTCTTTGCACATTCCAGGCACTCATGTGGACTTGCTAACTTGTTTTGTTCTTTTCTGTAGAGAAACAATAAAAAGTACTGTTTGGGTGAATGTGGGAGAGAGAGAGAGACAGACACACAGACAGACACACAGACAGAGAGACAGAGACAGAGAGAGACAGAAAAAGAAAGAGACAGAGACAGAGGGAGACAGGCAACCTCTTTGCATTTGTTCAGTGTGTATAAATTTCCTCTCCATATAGCATGTGGTGAGCAAACATCAGAAGTGACAGTGATAGATATGAATTACATCTTTTCCAGGTAAAGGAAAAAATTTAAATGGAAAAACACTAGAAGCTTCTCTTCTACAAGAAAGTAATCTGCAAGTCTCCAAGATCAGTTATTCTCTAGCAATTTCTGCCTG
Source organism: Ctenomys sociabilis (assembly GCA_004027165.1). Classification (NCBI taxonomy): domain Eukaryota; kingdom Metazoa; phylum Chordata; class Mammalia; order Rodentia; family Ctenomyidae; genus Ctenomys; species Ctenomys sociabilis. The sequence continues at coordinate 79,486 of PVKA01004434.1, read as the reverse complement.
CACAACAGGAAATAATTGCTGCTGCTCCACTGGAGCTATCCGCTGTAACAGAAATGCTGCGGGAATTCTTTCCATCACTTTGTGTCCAACCACAGTGAAAATTCACCACACAGGGTGAAGTTTCAAGACAGTGTTTTGGACAAGCAAGGGAAATCTCAGAGTGGTACGGGGAGCCACTGCAAAGCATCCATGATAACCCTTATTGCAAGCCCGAGTGTCTGTCACTCACTGATGTGGCAGGGAAACTGAGGCCTGCAATAGTCAAGCAGAGTGGGGTTGAGCTAGGAGCGAAGATGGCCATAGGCCTGCTCCCTTGCTTGTCACATTTTTCTGGATGGAAATTTTTAGGCATAAGTTTATCAGGTTAGGGCTGCAGATTGGAAGAACAGTGCTTGACTATGGCACAGAGAGTCATGAGAAGTACAAAGCAATGCCTTCTAAAGCAACATATTAGTTCCATCTCACAATAACAACAACAACAAATCCCACAATGCACATCTAACAAAATTTTGGATCTTAGAAGAAATCTTAGAAGCAAAAGAAACCCATCAAGAATTTTAAACACATGAAGAATATAGTTAGGTTTTCGCCCATTCTAATTAGGTTTATGAAAATATTGAGCCAAGGGCAGGCCAGATAGCTCAGTGGACAAAAGCACCTGCTTTGGCAGATGCAGCGGTCAGGATTAGATGCCCAGCATGCCGTGCCAGCCCAAGGTGCACCAAGACAGAGATTGAGACTGGGTATGCTGGTGCAGGACTGTAATCCCAGTGCTTGGGAGGCTGAAAACAGGAAGATCACTATGAGTTCGAGCTGTGTGGTCAACCCTGAACACTTCGTACTAAATACATAAAAAAGGATAAGAAAAGAAGAAAGAAACTGAGCAAATAATAAGTTCTGAGTGGAAATTGCTAGTGACGTGGAGTTTCCACACTGGAGTAAGGACTCCTATTCTTTGGATGCATCTGCTGTTCAGTCACTCACGTCTTGGGCTTGGTCGGGGTATCATGATAAGAGCTTGCAGGCCCAGGGCTAGCACAGCCCAGAGGGAAGTCCTTGGGTCTCCAGCAGTGCCTTGGTCAAGCCAGCCTCCCAACCTGGCCTGCGATCGCTTCCTCTTTCTCACGCAGGGTTCTCCACTGCACAGCCATGCTGCAGAAACACAGCTGGAGCTAAGGCCAAGCCAGTTCGTGCTCCTGCACGTCCAGAGCAGTGCAAACCTCTTTACAAAGGTTCCAGTCCTGAGCATTTCATTATAGAACCGGAAACTAGCCAATGCAATACCTAATAGCAATTAGATATGCTTACTAAATGGATTTACTAAATGAAACTATCCAAAAACCACCAGCTCTAAACATGGGCAAGTGGGTTGTCTGGTTCAGGAAGAAAAGTAGAACAGTTTTAATTTGGGAAATGGGTAAAAATAGAGGAAACAAAAGTTATGGTCTGATTTCTTTTCTGAAAAAAATATTCTTTCAATGCCTCTCTAAATCATACTGTTTATTACTATTCAAATAGTAAAGATAGTTGAATTCCCAAAATAATTTTCAATTATTTATTCTCTTTATATATGTATGTGTGTATATATTAATCCTTACGGTAAATTATCATCTGTTAGGTAGCTTTTTAAATCTAAGTTATTTATCTTCTAGCATAGCTCTTTGCTACCCCTTCCTTTCCTATGGATTTGAGGTGTAGCTGTGGCTCGCCAACCTGATATTTTCTTCCCAGCTCTACATTAACTTGTACTACACAATTTACCTTACCATTTTCCATTTTTTCCCATATTACAAGTTCTTCCCGTGTTTGGCGAACACCAATTCCCAGTTCATGCTTAACTGACTGCTGCCACCCTGGGGAGTTGTGCAGACCTCCACGTCTGTTAGGCAACCAAGCTGTCTCTGGGATGCCAGCTCCTGGGCATAGGCACTGTCAAGATGGCAAGTGGTATGTGGACCTATTTTTGGAGAAGTGTCCATCAAAAAGAGGCATTTATCTCTAAGACTGTTGTCTTATCTAACAACTAAAGTTTCTTCCAATAAATTCCTTTTGTTTCTGTAAGGGCAGCACTTCTTCTATAACTGGTTTGTTATAGGGTCAAATGCCCCTAGGCACCCTGAGTCCCACAGGTGCAAGGTCACAGCCCTCCCTCGCAACTTCTCTTTTCCCAACTTATGACAAAGGGGAAAATCTTGCTATTGGCATTATTTACAATGCTGCTCCTCTGTGTAAAACTTCATGGTACCAATTTATTTTATGTTCCAATGGTCAATAACTCATGTGCTGGATATGAAGATTGTTAATCAAATGTATGTTCATTATTTTAAATTTAATCTTTGGGCCTTGAAGATGAAGCCCAGGGACTTCTGCATACTAGGCAAGTGCTCTAACGCTTAGGTTGCCCTTCAAGTCCCATGGAGGTGACAATTTTCTTGACAATATGTTAGGGTTTCCTCTAACATCTCATCTTTCAGAAATATATTGTTAGTACATCTTAACAAATTTAATTCTCTTATTTCATGTTTATATGACTTTATTATTTTAATGTCATCTTACTGAGCATTAGAAATAAAGGTCCATATCTGATAATGTTGAATAATAATTATTCATATTTATATTCTCAAAATAGTACTTTTAGAAAAATGAACACAGCTTTTCATGAAATTTCTAGAATATTGTCTTCACAGAGAAAATATAGGATACGTTCACTTCTCGCTGCACAAAAGCCAGTTTGGAATTCACACAGGACTTGACCTGAATCAAGCCAGGACCCAAGTGCACATATGCCACTGGGGAAGGTCTTAACCTCTCAGCATTTGCCTCCCCCCGTGGGAAGTGCATGCTGTGGCTTGTGACTAGATGTCCCTAAGCTTCATACGGCCATAGGGGTGGGGGGTTTCGTGGAGGTGGCTGCACCTGCAGTGTGTGATGCTGGGATCAACAGTGTGTGGCTGCCGACTTGGCCCCCGGATGGCCCAGCACAGTTCTGGGTGGGACTGAGGATGCCCCACCTTAAGACTGCAGCTAACAGCCCCCAGGGTGCATACTGTAGATAAGACAGAGGGGCAGAGGAGGCTGCTAGTCCCTGCAGACTGCTCCTTCTGCCTCCTGCCTTCCTGCCGAGAGCTGCTTCTCCTCTGCCTCCTCAGAACCAGTCAACACTGAGCTGCACCCTCTGTAAACTGCTAAGCCAACTCTGCCTCTTAACTTAAGCTGTCAAGTATTCCATCTCAGCATTGAGCAAAGCAACTAAAATCTCACGAAAGTAGAAATCCCGAAGTAAAAGTTATATATGGATTGCAAAGTCTAGAATAGAATAAGAATTCATCTGTTTATACTGCTACATATAGAGGTACACAGAGATGCCCAGATAGACACGGGTGACACAGAAAGACATGTAGACAGACCCTCAGACACTAGGCGCAATAAGAGGCCAGAAAATGTAACGGAGAAAGAGATAGGCATGTTTCCTGCCCTGACAAAGCTCTCAGGTAACTGAGCAGGCAACTGCAGTGAAGCCTGGTCCTGTGCTATATCCTACAGGGAGAAGGTCATTTTAAAAGATTGCAACTGTCTCAAAGTAGAAAGTTTTTTGTACTTTTTTAAGCAACACTCTCCCCAAAATTCTTTCAGGGCTTTTTAGCTGCTGGAAAGAGCTCGCCCGCTGGCTGAATCATTTATTAGTTTAGGAGCCACAAAGACTGCGCAGCATGAGCCAGAGAAGGCCTGGGTCTCTGTGAATAGCCTGCTGGCTCTCTGAGGCTGTGCTGAGCCCACCCCCGGTGCAGCAGGATGAAGACAAAGGACAGAGATCCGAGGGGACCTTTAGACTCGCACTTCGCTGCTTGCATTGCTGAGGACCTCCAGGTGCTGCTTCCCTCTGTCCTCGCCTAACCTGTAGGGATATTTTCTGTTGCCACAAAGGAGACACTAAAGTAAGGAATTAAAGCAAAAGCTAACCAGAGCTGCTTCTGTTTGTGTAGCACGACTGACCCTAGGAAAATAACCACTGGGAAGTGGTTTTCTGAGGGTGTCTCACCCGGAAGTGCCCACGCCGCTGCCCCAGGACTTAGACTCTCTTCAGGCGGCAGCAGTCAGAGTTACAATATCTTCTAGATGGTAAGCCAGCAGAGAGCACTGGAGAAAATTCAATATAGTTGAAATGGAATTGGGAATTTAAATGATTCAGAAATGCCACATTTTCAAGCAACATCAAGGAAAGTACATTTCCTGGATTCAAACAGAGGAATCCAGCATGCTGGCCTGGCTAAGGTAGGTGAATATTGGGCACGAAAAATAAATGACCATTTCACCTGGTCTTCTCAAGTGTCACAAAATAGAACAGCTGATGAGAAAACAATTGATGAGGGGTTTTTTTTGTTTGTTTTTCCCCAGAACCAGGAATTGAACTCAGGCCCTTGTGCTTGCAAGGGAAGCACTTATTCTACTGAACTGTCTCCCCAGCCCCCTGATGAGATTTTTGCAGAAATGTTTTCTTTAAATTTAGAAAATGGTGGGGGGTCACAAAGAGGGAGAGAGAGAAGAAAGAAAGTCTGAAAATTATAAGAAATCATACTTCTAGAGGGCCTGGTACTTTTATTTATTCATTTTTACAAATATCCAAATTGAAAGCTATTTAGCAACTGTATTTCCAAAACATTTACCACTAATGTTAAAGAATTAGACTACTCTAGTTGGAAGATAAACAAACCTTCATCTTCCAACTCTCATATTCTTTTCATGATTTCTTTTCTTGATAAGAGTTACATTACCTGTGAGTCATGGTCTTCAGCTTCCTGAGATAGCTGGCTGTTGCCCTGAGTCTGCCCCCTCTCACCGACTATTCTGTTTCAGGTTCCTTTCTGGATTGTCCAATGTTCCAAGGGAGGGTTGCAGCTTAAATCTCCAGCTCAGGATATGTCGGTTTCTTACCCTATCTACTGGTTCACAATCCATGCAGCATCTCCAAAGGCCGCTGACTGGCAGTGACGGTGTTGCCAGAGTGAGGTCTAGAAGTTATGTCCAGGCCCCTGCTATCCTATTCCAAGAATTGGAAAGGATAATTGATAAATATAAATTATCTAGGGCTAAAGAAGAAATGCTCTTAAGCAAAAGGATGAGTTACATGCATGTGGGATGGGCCAGTGAGCTGAAAGGCCTCAGTCCTTTGCTCCCTGTTATCGTAACAGCTTTAGACTGTCCTACTGAAGCCCTGCATGACCTCGTGCCAGCAGAACTGAAGACAGCGTGCTCTGAGAGGCATTCAGGGCAGGGCTTGGGAGCTGCTCTGAGCTTGGTTCCTGGGTTTCCTTGACTGATGGGTCCCCAGCATTGAAGGGCTATGCCACACTGGCCAGCCTCTTGGCCAGGCCCTGATCTCCTGCCTCATTTCCCCTGAGAGACATAAAGCCCCATAGCTCATGGCTTGATGAGGAAGCGGTGGCCCCTGTCTTCTCGCAGCTGTTTCCAGTGACAGGGCTAACGGCCAACCCAGTGAGGATCAGGTCTCCCTGACCACCTCAGGACATTGCACCTCAGGGCTGGGATGAGGAAATCCTGTCAAACAAGGATGAGAAAGGAGTTGGTGCCTGTGGGAAACTACTTCGCTGCCTGTTTAATAAAGGAGATCTTGGTGAACCTTTCCAGAAAATGTGAAGGCAAAGAGGGATTTGAGGCCACCAGTGCTGCTTTATGGGGATGCTGTGTGCCAAGAGTAGAACAGGGGCTCTTTACAAGAGGAGCCTCCATTCTCTCAGTGCTTCACAGGAGCAGAGGTCTAGTCCTGTGAACACTCGAGAGACCATTTCCCACAGAGGGCTTCTGTGGCTTTTACTATGTGCCTTCAGGAAGGACCACGATGGTTCCAGTGGACCTGAGAATGAGGTGAGGGCCTTGAGGGGCTATAAAGCTGCCCTGCTTGTCTCCCCAGCAGACTTTTGGTTTCCAAAGAAGTGTTAGACATGTCCCTTTGCAATAAGTGACAGTGACCTGCATGGGGGGGCAGACTGTCCCCACAGGCTGTCGTTGGTGAGCCCCCTGCCTTTCCACATTGCACAAGGGTGCCTTGCACCAGGCCTCCAGTTTGATGTGTCAAAGCAGAAGTAAAGACGTTCTGACTTGGGGTCCCTGCAATCCCTACAGGATGTTAAAGCAGAATTAACCTCCTCTACAGCTGCCAGAAATCACACTGGCTCTTCCTCAGTATCCAGGCTCAGCCAGCACTCCTCACAAGAGACACAGCTGTTCTTGGACATCCAGGGGTTCTGGGGTCACTCCAGGCCTCTCTGGGTGGGAAAAGAGGGTTTTGGGCTGACCTGGCCAGTGTGTGACTTTGCACAGCCCTATGCCCAGTATCCAGTCCTCTCGCAACTAAAGTAGAGCCCTCTCTTCAGCTGCCAATGGTTTTCCGTAAGAAGGCTTGGGTTGGTAAAGCACATCACTGTGAGCACTGCACCATGGCTGGGCTTTATTCTTCTATCCTCAGGACCCCAGTTGCTGAACATGGAATAGGTCACACCCAGTGAGTGTGTTACAGGACTCTGCAGTTCCACATGCAAAGCTACTGAGATCCTCTGAATACATTAGTGCAGCTCCAGCTGGTGGCATTCTTGAGTTTTTCCTGCTGGCAGCTCATAAAGAGGAGCTTGAGGTCACTGCCTAGTACTGCTGTTTCCATTATACAGATGACAGTGCCTCACATCCTGCTGCAGGACAGGCAGGAGTCTGAGGGTGGGAACAATATTAACTTTTTCCTCAGGAGACTCTCCAAATATCATAGGCTCTCAGCTTTCTCAGAGATAAAGAGTTGGAAAAGCCTGAACATCAGGGAGCTCACTCCCTTATCTATGCTTTTTTTTTTTTTTTCGAGACAGGGTCTGACTATGCAGTTCAGGCTGGCCTTAAGCTCACTTTGTAGCTCAGGCTGGTCTCAAACTTACAACAATCCTCCTGCCTCTGCCTCCTGAGTGCTGGGATTACAGGCATGCGCCACCATGCCCGGCTATCTATGCTTCTGCAGAAGCAGGCTAATGGCAACATGCTCACAACTTAAACTGCCACCATTTGCCCAGTGTTCATCATTCCCTGGCTTGGACGGACCCAGACAATATTATGATTGTAGACAAGATGCTCCTTTGGACTGGCGGGGTCAAGTGGCTCCCACTGTAGAAGGGTACAGCTCTACCATGGCGAGGTCCCTGAGACCTGCGTGGCATGGCTCAGAATACTTCTTGGGGTGTCCCTGAGGCTTCTGGAGGAGAACTGGGCCAGCCCGGGCTTCTACCAAGGGTGCCCCTTTCAGGAAACAGGCCCAGGTCTCCACAAAGGATCTGCAAGGCTGGAGCACTTTGCATGAGGCAAACAGCAAAATTCAAAGGAGAAATCTGCTCAGTGTTTGTAGCCTGCCCAATAGCTGAACCGAAAATCAGACTTGGAAAGTGGCAAACCTCTCCCCAGATGCCGGGAACCTGCTTCAGGCTAACTGCGACCTCTGCCAGACCACGGACGCAGCTTGTGTGAGTGCCGTACAACGTTCACTGCTGGGCTTAGTATACACCTCCTGCAGTAAAATATCACAGCCATGGCACCAAAGGAAGAGATTCAATGGAATTCAGAGGAAAGCTGCAAGTTCCATGAAAGAATTAAATAAAGAAATCACTGTAAAATGTGTTAAAGTCCTGGAAAAATGAATTTATAATTGTGATTTGAGGGCTTCAGAATTAATTATTTAGTTTTCCATTATTTCTTTGGGAAAAATATGTTTGGTTCTATAACTTTTTAATGCTGGAACATGAATTTGGAATGAACTGAGTTTGATAACCAATGTGTCCGTGTAATTCTGAACCCTTGTTCCAAGTTGATTTGCTAAAAATAGCAGAGAATCTTTTGTTGTTACAACACACTCGTTGAATGGCATAACCCTCTTTTTTTTTCTGGTACCAGGGATCAAACTCCAGACCTTGCACTTGCCAGGCAAGCCCTTATTCCCCTGCACTATCTCCCTGGCCCAACATACTTTTAAAGGAGTCGATTCTGCCATTTCTAGTACTGGAATGAAGAGAGATTTGACTTTGGATCAATTCATAATCAGAACCCCAAATCAGGAACTCTTTTGACTGAATAAGCCATTTTTAATGATTGTAAAAACAGCAGTGTGTCCTCGACAGAAACCTAGGGAATGGGCCATCATGCGGCCAGAACGAAGCCAGATTTTAGCAGCCAGCAAGCAGCCAGTTTGCGTGCTGTGTCAGCATCCCACTGCATAGCTTGCAGGGTGCAGTGTCAGTGTCGCTGCCTCTGCCCAGACACAAGCTTGCCCTTCGGTAGGTTTGATCAGGCCAGAGCTCTCTTTCAGCACAGTAAGCACACAGAGCTCTCGCTGATAGCCTTAAGGACTGAAAGCAAGTTCCAGACATTTTTTCAGTCGGCAAAGACAGCAATTTGAAAAAGAAACATCATTACAGAAATGAAGCGGCACAGCCGACTGACCGGGGTTCCCTCTGTAGTCCATGCCCTGCTCACAGCCCTTGGACTGCTGCACAAGCGGTGACTCCTTCTGTGTCACCCACTGAAGGTGAGCAGCAAGAGGAACCGTGTACCATGGAACAGTGTGCCAATACTCGGAGACGCAATGCGTGACTCTCAGCTTGTAAAGGTTATTTTCATGGTGGATTTTTTTTGTTTTTTGTTTGTTTTTTTTTACCCAGTGCTCAAGCAAAGTTACAAACACTGAGCAGATTTTTTTTTTAACTTTATGTTCAAGTTGTACATAGTTTAAGATTAGAGCCATTTTTCATCCAAGGTATCACCCTAACAAACTATTTAACAGCACAACTGAACCCATTATAATGCCAAAATATTTCAACACGGCATCCTTAAGCATAAGAACAGTTATGAAAATGGAATGATTTGAACCTTTGGCATTCAATGAAGCTTCTAAAATAGTACTTTATGAACTTTAAGAATATCTACTCAGCTGGGTGTGGTGGCACATGCCTATAGTACCAGCACTAGGGAGGCTGAGGCAGGAGGATTGTTGTGAGTTCGAGACCAGCCTGAGCTACAAAGTGAGCTTAAGGCCAGCCTGAACTGCATAGTGAGACCTTGTCCCTTGTCTCACTAAAAAAAAAAAAAAAAAAAAAAAGAATATCTACTCATGTCATGTTGGAACTAAGATCAAGATTTGGAGGACAAATTCTATATATAAGTCCTGGTTTCCTAGTGATCCTTCATCTCCTGTTTTGAAACAAATACAAATGTAAACCTTGTAAAATTTTACATATTTACAGAAGACTAAAGACTCCATTATAGTTTTCTGGCCTTGAATTCCTAAATATCCTCTAGCCAGCAGGACTGAACAAAAACTCTCGCACTGCCTTTATTGTTGTCTCCTGACTCACTTGTTGACACTGCTGTTGGGTGGCATGGTGGCTAGCAACTCTTCCCAGGTTCTTGTTGTCCTATTGAAAGAACTTGATGGACAATAGATGAAGTTAAGGACTAGTGTACGTTTATGCCAAAAGAAGAAAAAGGACTGAAAAAGTGCTCTGAAGGGAAAGGAGAAGATACATACTGCATACAAGGCAGGTTGGTGAAAAAGCTCAGAGCAGCCACAAGCTTGAACTCCAGTTCTGTACCACCTGTTCTGACATTAAATCAATGCCATCCAATCAAAGCACTGCTTGACCTTGTGCCAGAAGAACTGAAGACAGAGTTCTCTGATTGGTATCAGGTACAGGGCTTGTGAGTTCTTCTGAGAATGCTTCCCAGTGCTCTGTGATTGACAGGTCTCCATGATAGACAGACCACACCCCACTGCTCAGCCTCTGGCCATGCCTGCATCACCTGCCTCAACAGCACTATCTCCCAACAGGTTCTAGGTGCCACTAAGTTGAAGAAAACAGAGAGAACATGTAAACAAGCTTAATGATTCTCTCCATAGCCTTACCTACCCAGATCAGACAGAGTCAGAAGTCTCACTGTAGAATAGTAATATTTTCACACATAGTAAGTACTAGTTCCACTTTATCTATAAGACCTATTTGTCTAAGATGGACACTATTTTATTCACCAAAATTCCAGGGCACCTGGCTTAGGCCAACTGCCAGGAAAGCAAGCTGGAATCAGGACTCCACTTTTTTAGAAGTTCTAGGAGAGTCTTCTGTCATTAGCATCTTCAGAATGTACTGGAGTGGGAATGAATTATGGAACCTGAGGGAGGAGCACAATGTGACGATCCCTCTGCTCTGCCTCAGAGCCCTTGTGAGGATATGATGCGGTGCCCAGTTCTGCACCTCAGCAACTTGATACTGGGTCAAGTTGCAGTCTGCAGCACCTGTGGCTTCCGCTGGGTGTCCTGAAACTTGTGAATTGAAGACAAGGAAATCCAAGCTGAAGACAGTCATGGAAATTACGATGGAGCACGGACCTCAAGCTACCTGGATCAGGCCCAGCCCCGTCTTTCCTTCACCCCTAAAGGTCAGGTGACTATCCTTCACAGGCTAGTTCTAGGAAGGCTTTCCTTCAAGACTGTTATCAGCTCTATTTTCTATCCCAGAAAAGGGTTTAGTACCTACTTTGTGGTATGATTTAAAGTAATACACATATTACTTTAGAAGGCATTTCCTCCTTCAGCCTGGGCTGAGGTATCGCAGCAAGTCTAGATTAAGAAAGAAAACAAGCTTTGCCTTATTCCTTGCTACTGAATGGCTACTTTGTTTTAAAAATCTTTTAAAAGCTCAGCAGAACAAATTGTACTGGAATCCCAGTGTCTGTTATTCTTCTCTCATTGTTGGGACAAATACCCAAAATAAAAGAAGGAAGGTTTATTCAGCTCACAGTTTGTGGAGGTTTCAGTCCATACAAAGTTGGCTCCAAGGCAGACTGGTGCATGGCAGAGGGCAGCCGTGGCAGCTGAATACACAAAGAGAAAATAGGAGGAGGAGTGGCAACAATGGCTGTAGCAAGCGAGTCTATCTCCTTAAGTTGCAGTCAGGCTATCCACCCCAGGCTGGGAGTAGCACTCACACCCATAATCCCAGGGGATCATGAGTTAATCACAAACTCTAGAAGTCTGCCCCATGACTGCATGAGGCTTTGAGGGGAAAACAAGACACAAACCATAACATTCCATCCCCAGACCTCCAAAGACTCATGCACATTCCTTTGTGAAAAAGGCATTTTAGTCCAGCTCTAAGAGTTGCCAAGGTCCTACAGTTTCAGCATTGCTGACAAGTCCAAGTCCCAAGTCTTCTCCATGATCTAAGGCAAACTTAACTATGAGCTCCTGTACAAAAGAAAAGTTAAACACTTTCAACATTCAAATGCACAAGATAAACATTACCATTCCAAAAGTTGCAAACAACCGGGGAACACAAATCATTGAGACCAACACAAGTCCAAACTCCAGCAGTGCAAACATTAAAACCTATAGTTCCAAGTGAAACATCCAAAGCAATCTGTGATAAGTTGTGAGCTCCAAAGGCCTTATATGGTTCCAGCCCCATGGAACTCTTGGGGTAAGTCCCATGGATGCTCTCTTAGCCCGGCTTTGCTCCCACCTTGCAGTTTCCCTTAGATGTTCCACATTTCTGGCTCTTCCAAACTTCTGGGGTTTCCACTTCACATTAAGCTTTCCACTCTCTGCTTCGCACACGGCCTTCTCAGGGTCACACCACCTGGCCTCCCAACCTCATGAAATCGAGGTGGAAGCCTTCTTAACCTCAGAACAGCTGCATTCCACAAGCACCTAAGATGAATGTCATGTGGGTGATATCAAGGTCTGCTGCCAGCTGGAGCAGTAGCCAGGCTTCCTTCTCTCTTGGACATAGGGGTCGAGTGCCTGGATCACTGAGCACTCTGACCTTGATTCAGAGGAACACATTTTCTATGCTGGTGCCATTGTGGAACCTGGTGTGGCCACCACTGCCATTGTGGATCATGTGACTCTGCGGCTTTTCACTGAAGGCAAAGCCCCTCACCTTTGCAATTCTGTGACTGCAAAGGTTGGAGACCTGCAGCCTCCTCTGATGCCCTCAGGCCACGCTTTCCATTCTTTTATTCCTTCCCAGCAATGGCGATCCTCTCAGCTCTATCTTTGCCTTTCACATCTGTATTGATGCTTCCTTTTTTGGCCAAATTCACAATATTTTAATCTTCCTGCTGGGCTCTCTGCTCTTGATTCTTAACATAAATCTGGCTAAAAGCCCCCAACAATAGCCATGACATTCCCTCAATATTTGGCTGCTTTGAAATTTCTTTTGAAAAATTAATCAATCTGCCATGCTTAATCTCAGTCTCAGGCAAAGTCTCTGGAACACAAGCAAAATTCACACATTTTCTGCCAAGCTATAACACAAATCATCTGGAGTACAACAATCAATGCAGTCCTTCCCAACAGAAACCTCCCTGGTTTCAGCCTGGTCTATACAGGAAGGATTTCTATCAGTCTCTGTTCTGAACTCTGACTAGAATCTCCCCCATGGAACAACCAAAGCTGTTCCAAGTAATATTTCTTATAGAGATATCTCCAAATATTTCCTATCTCTTTGCATAAACCACTTCCAAAAGTTTCTAATCCACATGGTCAGGTTTAGAACAGCAATGACCTCACTCTCAGTACCAAATTCTGTCTCAGTTAATGAGACACCAAAATGAAAGAATGAAAGAAGAAAAGATTTATTTAGCTCATAGTTTGTGGAGGTTTCAGTCCATACAAAGTTGGCTCCCAGGCAGAGTGGCACATGGCAGAGGGCAGCCGTGGCAGCTGAATACAGCAAAACAGCAAGAGAAAATGGAAAGAGCAGTGGCAACAATGGCTACAGCAAGCAGATCTGTCTTTCTTAAGTTGCATTCAGGCCACCTGCTCCAGGTGAGAGTGGTACTGACACTCATAGTCCCAGGGGATCATGAGTTAATCACAAACTCTAGAAGTCTGCCCCATGACTGCATGAGGCTTTAGGGGGATAAGTAGACACAGACCATAACACCCAGGAAACCCTCAGTCTCCCTCTTTCCTGTGGCTATATTTTCTGTGGCAATTCCTGAAACTATATGAAGATAGAGCTTAATTAAGCAAAGTTGAATGTCTTTAGGCTTCAGTTAGAAAAAAAGATGTGAAAACAAGGTATTTTAACTCAGTCTGTTCTCCATCAGGCCAGCAGAAGAGGCCAGAGGTAATTATGGACCATTGTTTCTAACAGTGGGCTTTTCTAAGACACAGTTACTCATTGAGAAGGTTGAGTTTTCTACCTTTAATTAAAGGTGAAAATTGATATTCCTTTAAGGAGATCTTGGATAACATACTTGGTTGACAGTTTCTTGACATGAGGCTGTTGACAGCCATTCATAACTACTGTCCGTGTTGTTCTGCTCTGCCTTGCATTTTCATGAAAAGCTCTGAAGTGCTTGTGAGTGAGTACAGATGTTCCCACTCATGTGGCATCTGCTGCAGCTATCAACTTTTTTTTTTTTGCACTATTCTTAAATTATTCCCCAAGGTCAACAAAACATCAGGCACATTTTTATTTAATAGTGTGAGTGAAATAAGGAAAAATTAGCTGGAGGTGGTGGAGGGGAAACCCCTGCTTTTAATCACTAGTAAGCGCCATCTATAAAATGAAACCTTGCAGTGACTTACAGGAATTATTTTTAAAACTTGAACATTTTCTAATTTTATACAAGAAACATGTGAGGAATAAAGCCTTTGCCTTTACACAATAAAAATAATAAGTTCTTTTGCATCAGAGGAAGTAAATAGCAATCTAATACATATAAGACATGGATCACCTCACAAGAACTGAATGGTGACCCAATGAGTATATATTGCAGGTACATGCTCTATGTCCTTTTAAATTAAATCAATTTAGTTTCACAATAATATCCCAATGTGCCACTGAAAATCAGAATGTCATGAAGCTTCCCAGCATTCAGATGTGCTTCCAAGTCTGCTGCCTCATAGATCATTTCCAATGATCAAGGGATCAGCCTGAATGATGTCCAAGTCTTTATTACACTGTCGTGTATAAAACTCTTCTCAGTAGCATCTGAGAGCTCCCAGGTTCGTAAAGCAAGCTCAGAAAGTGATCGTTGTAACATGAATGTTTGTGTAAAGTTTCCTAATTGTTACAGCAGAATAAAGAATAGTTTCCTATTGGCAAATATTCCAATAAATGTGCTCATGTTGTCCTCTTAAAAGAGAGTGATGAATGGCTAAAGAAAATGTGGTTAGGGCTAGGAGAAAGCTTGACAATCTAAGAGTCTGCCTGGCAAGTGCAAGGGCCTGAGTTCAATCCCCGAAGTCATATGCCAGGCTATCCCCAAAATTGGCGTGGTGGTATATGCCTGCAATCTCAGCACTGGGGAGGCTGAGACAGGAGGAGCGCAATAGGTTTGAACTGCAAAGCGAGACCTTGTATCAACAGAAAAAGAAAAAGAAAGAAAGTAAAAGAAAACATGGCATGCAAATACAGTGAAGTACCACTCAAACATAGAAAAGGAGAAGTTTGAGTCATTTATAGAAAAAAGCAGATGCATCTGAGACCATAATGCTAAATGGTCTGAATTAGAAAGAGATGACTAATATCATATGCTTTCTCTTGTATGAAAAATTTGAAGTTGAAATAATTTGACAAGCAGAATAGATGGTGGGAAGCAGGGCAGCAGAATTAGTGGCAAGGAGGAAAGGAGGAGCACTCCTGAGGAGAGGAGGTGTGGAGCAGATGGGGACAAAGTGACACACATGTGTGCCATCAGACTCCAGGAAAACTTTGCATGAGCTGAAGCAGCGTCACAGCTATTGTGCTTTCGGTAGTTGTCAGTGTCACTCATGGTCAGTTCAGTCAAGACTACAAATCCTGACTGAGTCAGAGGCCCGTGGTTAAAACATGCTTTCCTGGCGAGGACGTGTGCAGGGCATAGTGCTAGCAACTGTCATCACTACAGCATGCGAAGACAATCACAGGCAGATTCCACTTGGGTGATGAACCAAAGATGTCACCTGTGCGGACTTCATTTCGGTCTGAAATACTGTGTGTATCCTTAGTGACAGAGACAAGAAAGAGCACAATTCTCTGTGGATATAATAGGAGAAGATCAGTGACTGGTGAGAGATAGGGGAGGCTGAAAGATTTGCTGTCTAGTGCTTCCTCCCTGTCCTCGGAGAATCGAGGTTCAGGAGCTGCTTCACTGGAAACAAAGGTGTGAAGGTGGATCCTCCATGCCTGTGGCGTCCACGCGCCACTCGGCCACAAGTGAAGTAATGCAATTCCTGTTCATTGGTGCGGTAACTTCGGTGTGTGTTCAGAAGCTGCTGGAATAGGAAGCGTTCCCAGCTGCATCTCAACAGTGACCTAAATCAGGTGTTTAGGTCCAAACCCTTCTTCATTGTTTACTTGGAAGGTGGACCTGGATACTATGTTTTACTTTTCCAACTTTAATAGCTCGATCATTGAGGAAATAATTACCAATCTGATCATTTTAAGTGACAATGAATTAATGTGTATCAAATAGCCAAAGATGCTGGCTTTGAAATGCATTGTAAAAGACAGCAGCAGAAGGACAAGGAGAAGGAAGAGAAGGAGGAGGAGAAGGACAAGGACAAGGAGGAGGCAGAGGTGAAGGCAGAGAGAGAGTAATCTCATGTGGAGGAGTGGCCCAGTCAGGCCTAGTACTGAGGCAGCTCGAAACTATTTTTTATCAGCATGCGCTCTCTCCGCTGAAATGCACAGGGGGAATCAGGCGAGGCAGCGTGCCTGGCAGATCCCCCAAGCGTCCTGCAGGCAGGACGAGTGAGGAGGGTCGGCAGAGCCCATGACGGCATCAAGCACTGGCGGTCAGCTTCACTGGTGGAGATGCCCCTTTCTATTTTTAAAAGGTAAGAACAAAATGAAGAAGCTTCATGCATCATGGCCACACTGCCATGATGGGGGCCACATGCTCGGGTATTGATTTCCTTTTCCACTGGGTGAGACACGAGAGGGAGGGTGTGGGCCACCTAGAAGGTCACGTGCTCACAAAGCTTGTTGTCCCTGGGCCGTGTTCTCCCTGCAGTCCTCCTCCAGCGTCGAGCATGCATTGTGCTCTGCCTGCTCTTGGGACACTTTTGTTTCCATGCAGCATCTTTAAACAGGGACAGAGTGGCTTTTGGCATCCATGTAACAAGAGGGCACACGTGTTGGTCATGCCTTGCTGCCCACCCAGAAGGGTCAGCCAGCTCCCAGGGCTGCAGGACTTGCGACCATCACTAAGCACTGAGAGAAGAGCACAAAGCCACTGAGTTGAAAGCAACACTAAAATCAGTGTCATGTACATACCATATTATAAATTCTAACATTAAAATTGATATAAACTTCAATATTCTGATATTATGTCGTTTTTGAACTAACTTGGGATCATTTATAATGTTACTAGTTGCTAAATCTTCTCCCTATGCTTAAGCAAAAGTGCTCAGCTTCTGATCATCACTTTGCTAACAAAACATTGCTTGTACCTGGAAATAATAAGATTATTTTCCAATCAACATTTTGATTAGAATCAAAATAATACTCAAGTGGAATTTGCTATGATATTTTATTTGTGCCTTTAATAATCTTGGATCAAAAGAAAATCATACATGCTGTTATAATCTTGTGACTGCTAAAATAGAGTTTATGACTAAAAGGGCATGATCGGGCCGGGCGTGGTGGCGCATGCCTGTAATCCCAACACTCGGGAGGCTGAGGCAGGAGGATTGTTGTGAGTTCAAGACCAGCCTGAGCTACAAAGTAAGTTTAAGGCCAGCCTGAGCTGCATAGTGAGACTCTGTCTCAAAAAGACAAAAAAAAAAAAAAAAAAAAAAAAAAAAAAAAAAAAAAAAAAAAAAAAAAAAAAAAAAAAAAAAAAAAAAAAAAAAAAAAAAAAAACCAAAAAAAATAAAAGGGCATGATCAAGAATATGCTAAATATTTAAGGTTTAAAAATGTATTATAGTAAAAGTCACATTACAAGGAACAATGGGAGTCATGAATTGAAGTGAGGATGACATTTTGAGTGTTTTCTTGGGGATTAAGGGCAATCATTTTGTACTGCAACAAATTATTTAAATATTCACTGTGTTTTATTCACATTGAATCATTAGCTTACATTGATAGAGAACTCAACACTTACTTTATTAAATATATGACATTAGCCCCATGCTTATTTATGATCTGTGTGGTTTCCTGCTTTTTTTATATTTTGTCATTTGAAATTTACTAAAATACTTGTGCTGCTTTATTGCAACTGAAAGATAATCTGTAATCCCTTGAATTTTAATGAGCTCTGTAAGATCTCTCTCTATCTCTCTCTCTCCCTCTCCCTCCCTCAATCCCTCCCTCATTCTCTAAAATTCACCACTATGAAAAATGTCTCATGATTCCCACTCTACAGGTACAGTGCTCCTGTCCTTCTGTACTGCCGGCAGCTAGCAAGCTCCTGCACCATGGGCCCGGGGCAGCACCTCTTCTCCTTGCCTGGCAATAGTGGCACTGAGAATATCAGATTGATTTGATGAAAATGCAATGCAGCAGATGTATACTTCTGACAGTAGAAAACAAATTTTAGAAAATCTAGTTCAGCCCTGTGACTCTGAAGGGTGCGGGGTCGGAGCAGGAGAGGGCATGTGTGCTGGGAGCATTTCTAGCTCCAGGCAGCACTTCAGGATGGAGGGGCAGAAGGAACGGGGCCATCCTCGGCTGGGCAGGATGTCTGCAAGGCTACAACATAGCATCTTGCCAGCTGTCACTATGGCACATCATGAGCTGCGGGTGCTGTGGCCTCCATGCCACGTCCTCACATTCCCAAGGGCGGATGGAGCCTGGTCCAGACTTGATCAGCGCTCCCCAAAATAGACTTCCTGTGAGCAAACACATCCAGAGTCCGCGCCAGACGCTGAGGGGTTTCTGTCAGTCCTCTGGGCTCCAACAGCTTCGGAATCCCCAAGTGCGCGATATCCAGCTTAAGCATAAATATGCATGAACTCCAGATTTCATCAATAAGATAAAGTTCTGGTGTGAGTAAGCATAGCAGTTATGAGTTACTTTTAGAGTAAAGCAAGCATTGTTTCTTTCGGAATCGCTGCCCAGATTTCTGCATGTGCTGCTGGAAGTTTTGCACCTTCTGCCCATGTCTCCTGAGGCTCATCACTGTCTACTCTGCGACATCCTTCTGTCCACTAGTGGACAGGGTCCAGGAATCACAGCTCTGTAGAGTCAGGAGGGCACTTAGGGAACAGCCACTGCAGCCGCCTTGTGCTCTTCATAAACAAGTTGAAAGAATACAACAGGCAAATCAATTAGAAGAATGGAAATTTAGATGTGCACAGAAAGGAGTCTAACCACCAGAGAAGTACCTAGGGAGAAGGACTTGGAACAGACTTAAACAAGCCAGACCTCATCGCAGTGAGGACCCTAACCTTCCTTCAGGTGGACATCAGAGCGGGGTCTTCTGGCTTCCAGAATCACCCTCTCAGGAAGGAAATTCTAGTGACTACAGAAAGGCATTTCTCTGCTTTCTTGAGTGCTATCCACAACAGCACCACCTGGTCGGTCACAGTGAGGCTGGCACACGGGCAGCCCTCAGACTGAACCAAGCATTAAGAACCACTTCACTATAATTTTCAAGTTAATAGATGATATGTAGATTATACAAAATTATAGGGGCCAGGGAGATGGCTCAGTAGAATAAGTGCTTCCCTGGCAAGTACAAAGGTCTGAGTTCAATCCCTGGTTCTGAAAAAAAAATTATATTTCTGTTCTACTTTTGCCACATAATAATTAGCAGTAAAATAATTTTATCCATTGCACTCTCCCACCGACCTTCACCCATGCCCTGCCCCCCACCACTGCTTTTATGCTTTTAGTCTGGAAGAAAAATATCCTCGTGAAAAGAACCCAGAGCCCGGGCCAGAGGGCAGTGCATCCCCACAGTCCCAGTGATTCAGAAGAATTTGGGGTTGAAGGCCAGAATGGGAAGATCAAGTTTCAAATCAGACAAAAAAGCAAAAAGAACAAGATTAACTGACAGCAGCAAAGGAACACAGCAGTTGGAAGAACAAATGTGTGACTCTCCACAGTCATAGGAGACCTGGGCCAAGAGGGGCCAGCAGTCCAACAGAAGGACACGATCCGCAGTGTGCAGCTGGCCACTGAGGTTCACAGAATGGGACAGACTGGTTTGAACTGGAGCAGAGCTTTGAGCCTCCCTGCACTCTGCCCTCCTCCTACAGCATGGGGAAGACACTGATCCCCCAGGACTGAAGGTGTGAGTTTAGTCATTCTGTACCATTAGTGTTCTGAAAGAACAGAGTACTAGTTAAGAAAGAAGCAAGAAAATTTTGGAAAAATAAAACAAACTTGTGCTAAATAGTGAAGAAATCATTTTGCTAATTTAGAAATGCACAGAAGCTTCAAGCCCAATCTCATGCAAAGACAGGTTGTTGAGATGAGCTAACTCCTCCCGTGGGGGTGGCTTGCTGGCCAAGGGAATTCCTCAGGCTGCCACGGCACCCAGCACAGGCTCAGGGAAGATCCTACCTCATATTGTACTTCGTCCCCAAAGGAAATACGGGCTGCACAAGGTACACAAATAGGTCACTGAGGAGAAGAGAGTGTACAGAGAAGGAAGAAAACAGAGCAACTTGGGCCAGCCGTTTTCTCCTCTTGATCTTTCGTTGCTTGCCCTTGCTGGTTTACACCACTGCCGCTGATGGAGTAGGACTTGGCTCCTCTGCACCCCGGGAGAGACCAGCAAGGAAGCTCAAGCTGGTTCACAACCAGACCTGTCATCATGCCCTGCCTCAGTCTGGGAACAGGCTCTGACTCAGCTGGCGCCCTGGCCTGGTAACTGGCCAGGAGTGTCCACGCGCGTGAGCCCTCAGATGCTCGCTCAGGAGACCTAAACACATTTCATGAATTAAGACACAAATATCATTTCTTTCCTCTCCTACAATTAGCTGTCGTACGTTCAAAATCCACAATAACAAAATGACATTATGGTAAGAGTGTTTACTTTAACTTATCTTCAAATTGTTATTTCAATTCTGCCATCTGTCACTGCAGGTTCAACTTACTCAACTAACTCAGCCCAGAACAGAACCAATAGTTTTTAGGAGAATGATGGTGGTTCAGACAGCTTTGGTTCTATTTGGGCATAGAGTGTGTGCTGCATTCACATGGGAAATTCAGAGGAAACTTCCTGAGTGGCATGCTGTTCATTCAGGAAAAAGAATCTTACAGGGTGCTGCTGACTCTGTTTATATGTCTTCAGAGTGTTTTAAACTTGTTCATGATTGTTTCATAGAGTCTTATAGCACTTTCAGTAGGAAAAATAAGTTTTAGTTTTCAAAAAATGCAATGAAGGAATAAATAAATCAAATGTACCTCAAAGTGTTGAAATATGTATAGCATTTTAAGCAGTACTTTAGTCAGACTTCAGAATCAGAATGAATTTATATAACTCTATGAAAATTATATTTGCATGCTTAATAAAACAAGTATTACATTACAAAAGTATGCTTAAGAAAAAAAAACACATATGAGGTATGACCAGAATATATAGTGAGTAAAGCAAAAAGAATACATAGTGAGTGTTGAATGTTTTTAAAACTTAATTACCATAAGTCACATTGTCATTACTTCCCCCTCAAAATACTCCCCTCTGTCAAGCTATGTGTTCTTATCATCATTTTGTCAAGTGGTCTTCTTTCACACTTTTTTTTTTTTTTTTTTTTTTTGTGGAACCAGGGATTAAGCTCAGGCCCTTGCACTTGGCAGGGAAGCGCTTATTCCACTGAGCCATTCCCCCTGCCTTTCTTTCACATTTTAATGCAGTGCTTTATTTACTTGTTTACTGGGCCACCACAACTTGGAAATGTCCAGCTGCACACAATAGCAAGGACTGCTCGTCCATCTGCCATCCTAGCCGGCTCCTGCAGAGCCCCGAAGCAGCCTGGGTAGGTTTCCTGTACATTCCTCACAACTTTGGAATTTAGGTGCATGCTTACCTGCCTGGTCATACCTGGTAAGGACATGTTCAGTGATAGTAGGGGAAACAAGGACTTGAAAATAATACTATATAAAAAAAAAATCAAAGCTGAATGAGAACGAAGCAGACACAGAAGGAAAAGCACAAACTGTGAGAAAGAGAAGGTCACAGCGAGGAGGGCCTTCTCTTGTCAAGTCTGAGATGCTACCCATATAACTAAATGACAGTCGCCTGTGGAGAGAGCAAAGGAGCTGTGAGGCCAGTGCTCAGAAGGTGGCAGCTCTGGGCGCTGGCAAGCTTTACAGGCAGGAAGCTTCAGAAGAGTGAATTCAGGTCACTGGAGCCAAGGCGAAGGAGTGGAGCAGCCTGGCCCTCGGGCAGATGCACCAGCAGACTAAGGTGAGAGACACTGACGTAGGGAGTGGTAGGAGCTGCACAGGGCCATGGACGGGAAGTCAGAATGAACGTCTACACAATTGTTAATGTAGAGGACACGAAGAAGAGAAACCAACAGACAGAGAAAACCCAAGAAAGTTAAGAAGAGTGATAGTTTATTGCATTCTTAAACCTCAAGATGAGGATCTTGTTCCTCGGGACACAACTCTCGGTGATGAATATTGGCAATGGCCTATTACACAGGTGTAATCAAAGTATAGAGTGAATGCTTCAGTTTTCAAAATTATTATACATGTCCATTCGTCTGCCTCAAAATGTTGTCCTCACGTTGAACATACTTATCCCTCATTCTTCTACTATAATATGTGATTGCATTGAGAATTACATTGTGTATGACTTGATAATTTTGTCAACAAATCATTAAGTACAGACAATTTAGTATTCAATACACTCTTCTTCTTTCCTTCCTTCTTCTCTTCTTCCTTTTCTCCCTTCTTTCCTTCCTCCTTGCCATCCTTCATTTCTATTTTTATGATAGAAGAGGTGAAACCCAGGAGTCATGCATGCTAGACAAGAACCATACCACTGAATTTCATAATTAATCATTCTAATTTTGAGAAAAGATCTAGCAGAGTGTCCTGGCTGGCCTCACAGTCACTGCCCTCCTGCCCCAGCCTCCCTTGTTACTGACATTAATGCATGCCACCGTGTAGGGTCACCTTATGTTTTGCTTTGCTTGAATTCCTGAACACCTTAGTGCTGAAATGGTCTTGCCCCTGAATGGTGAAGAATGTACAAAGCAGAGAAGAAAGCAAAGCTTAAAAATAAACCAAA
Organism: Ctenomys sociabilis; assembly: GCA_004027165.1. Taxonomy (NCBI): domain Eukaryota; kingdom Metazoa; phylum Chordata; class Mammalia; order Rodentia; family Ctenomyidae; genus Ctenomys; species Ctenomys sociabilis. Next base: position 57,260 of record PVKA01004434.1, on the reverse strand, counting down.
TGACAAGAAGCACACATACTTAAACCCAATCTCCACACAATGTTAAAAAAAAAAAATACACATCTGGTATCACAGCAGTGGCAAGTTTTCAGTTGCAGGGTGATGCCAGAAGCTACTCTGTGCAGTGGGCTGGCTGCTGGCGTGGACTGAGGCTGCTGCGCCAAAGCCTACACACAGGAAGCCAGGAGTAGGGAGATGCGGAATACAGTTAGTAACTAGGGAATAATTATTGATTGGATTCTGTACTTCTCAAATCCAGTAAGTGCCCAGCTTACGAACAAGTTCCATCCTGGGATGTTTACTTACCATTCAGATTCATTCACAGGGCAGCACTGAATCTTGCCCAGTGTACCTGTACAAGTTCACAACTCAAAGGTTTGTAAGTCAGTCCAAGGCTTGCTATACAGCTCTCTGCTAAAATATTAAAATTTTACTTGATTTGTTTTCTTTTAATTTTTATTTTATTGAAGTACAAATATCAATGAGACAGTTTTAAGATACGTTGACAAGATGGATTTGATAAATTAATACATTGCAAACTATTTTCATAATGTTTTGGAATCATAAAAAGTACATACGTGATATTATACTTACAGACATTATTATAGCATATGTCTCTTATCAGTAAATTAAGAGAGTGTAGCTGTTTACGTATCTTATTTTTTATACCTGAATTACATCAAAGATTCAATAATTAATGCTTTCTACCTTGTTATTTTCCTAGTGGTTGTCCATAGAAGCTGACATAATATCTTGCCTCTCATAGAACTATGTAGAAGCACGGCTTTATCTATCCCAACTGTACTGTCCATACACACACATCATGTTTCTTCCTTTCTATACCCCTTCCTTTGTCTACACCTGTCAAAGATGGGCACTCCATTGTCATTCAACTAATTTAGGTGCCTGCACTCGATGACACAATCCAACACAGTCAAGCATTCCACAACAATAGTGAGTTATCTGAAGAAGTTGTAGACCATAGCCATTTACAGCTCAACTTATTATTATGGCCCTGTGGTGTATAACCTCATTTTTATACTTTTCTGCTGGATGGTTAAGTCCTAGATAGAGCAAGACCTATATACCAACACTTGTACTTTTTGTTTCTTATAAGGTCAATGAAGTCCCCTCAGGGTTTATCTTGTAGTCCTGTACATTATTCTGAAGATCCTTTGTCTGTGCCATCCATGTGGATGAGTCACGGCCCATGCTTGACCAGTTTGCTCTCTGTGAGAGCCTGAGAGAAAGTTTTCTCTCCATGTGACTCTCCCCAGGCACACTATAGAACTTTGATTTGTACAATCATTCTCCTGTGTCATTTCCAGTACATTATGGTTGTGTGTATAAAAAAAAAAAGAAATGACTGTTCCATATAACCTCCATGCATCCCAGTAATTACATAGGTAGGTGTTTTTCCAAACACAATGACACATGCAGACCTATACACAGATGTGCACTGAAGCTTTATCCATCACTGCTTAAAATGAATGATTATAAATCTTCCAAAGTCCTTCCACTGGAACAGCAAAGAGGCCTGAGGCACACCCTGGATACTGCTCAGCAATAACACTGAAATAACCTGTGATTCACAACAGTGAGGGCGGGCCTTCAGAGCAACACCCACTGTGGACAAAGTCAGTCCCAAGCAAGTACAGACTATGTGGTTATCTTGATACATGTTTTTGAAAATGACTAAAGTGTAGGGTTGGTGGATCCATGGGTGTGCTCTGTGGTGCCATGACTTGCACCCCTGAAGGCTGCTGTTGAGGCCCAGCCCCAGCCAGTGCTCACAGAGATGGTGGAATGGTAAGCATAGGGGTGTGACCTCAAAGGGGATTGTGGGACTTATTGCCTTGTTTTGTGGCACTACACCCTCCCACCAGATAAAGTTACCACAGTACAGCACCTGATAGCAGTGTTTCCACCCAGTCATGGGCAGAAGCTGTAAAACTCTTTCCCAAAGTAACATTTTTCTCTCTAGTTATCTCAGATATTTGCTATGGTGACCAAATACTAATTCACACAAGAGGTGAGGAGGAGGAGGACCTAGAGGTGGCTACACAAAGAGCACACATGACAGAGCCATTCAGGGTCCTGACTGTGCAAGTCTCAGCTGTGGAGTGTGCAGCGCTCTGTCGACCACTTCCTCAACTGCCGGGAGAAGTGCTGAGATGTGGCACTGCTCTCATTCCTCAGAGCTGCACAGGGATTTACAGTGATCTCAAGAATAATAAGTTTGGGGGGAAACACTGTTTCCTAAATAAATTCCAAAAAATTAGATACATTTTATGTATGATTTTAAGTGGAGAGCGTATAAATTATCATCAGCAAATCATACAGATGGAGTGAATTTCTGATATATTTATTTGGGGCATTAGCAAGACATACTTTGCTCTAATTAGTTTTAGTAAATATTATTTACCTGCCACAGACTATAGCTAATTACGACTTTCTTAAATGTCCCTCTAAATCATGAAAACTTTCCTAAAATTGCTTTCTCTGGGACCTTGTTTAATTGGCTGCCCCACTGTATTGATGACTTGGCCAGAGGGTGACACTGCAATTGCATTCCTCACCTGGGAAGGCTCTGTACCAGCAGAAGTGTCCAAAGGGTTCTAATTCCCGCATGCTGCAGCAGAGAATACTAATCAGGCAATTGTGAGTTGGGTGCTGCAGATGAAGGGAACACAGGGAGCAAGAGTTAGAAGCCCCGCAGCCACATAATCAGTGCAATTCTCAGGTCCTGTGAAATAGGAGCTAAGAAACAGAAAGGAACAAGTGTGTGAAGGGGAACCCAGAGATGGGGGAGGAACAAACTGGAGATGATGAGAGGAAATCATCCTTTGAATCAGGTCAGTGTGACATCTAATTACAAGGGGCATAAAAATATGTCCTCTATTTTTAATTGAACTAAAGCACAAGAAGAAAATGTTTTGAGAACCTCAGTCAAAGAAAGTGACTCTCTTACCTCACAAAAACCCAGGGACAACATGACTAAAGTGAGAGGCAAGCTAGTCCAAGCCAAGCGTGTCTTCCAGTGACCTGGGGGAGTAGGTCTCTACCTGAGTGAGAGACTAAAAGTTGATATGTAAATTCTATCTGCACAATAGCTCTTTGACACAAATTGTGCAAAAATATATAATTTTATCTCAATGAATAAAAACAACTCTTAATTCTAAAATTAAAGTCCTTTTTAGAGCTGAGCAAGCCCACACAGGCCTCCCAGGACAAGCTGTCCAACCCACTAGGTCTAACGGCAGTGTTTCCACCCAGACACAGGCACAAGCTTAAAGCTTCAGCATTCACTGAATTACTGGATTCATTGAATTCACATGTTGAATACTAATATTCAATCTGCATCTAAAATTCAATTAATATTTGTTATTCTTTAAAATCCAAGTTCAAAACGAGATAAGGTCCAGACAATATTTGCAGCTGGGTGTGCACAGCACTGGAGGCCACTCTGGGCTACAGCGAAGATGCTCCCAGCCAGAAGGGCAAAGCCAGCTGAGGAGCACGTGCTGCAGAGCCAGCTTGGCGCCAGCTGCTAATCCCACTTGTGGCGCTACCAAGGGAAGAAAACTTGGCTTACGCTCCAGAAAGATCAAGTCTATGTTTCTCAGACGAGAGAAATGTGGCTTGTATCCAACTCTGCCTTATGACCAGGATTTTTTTTTTTTTTTTTTTTTTTGGCTGAACTGGGGATTGAACTCAGGCCCTTGCACTTGCCTGAGAAGCGCTTATTCCACTGAGCTATCTCCCCAGCCCCTTGACCAGAATCTTGGAAAGAATTAAGTTCATACAAATTGAAGTACCACTGAATATATATGTATTCAGTATATTACCATATAAAATTTATAATTTCAAAAATGAAGCAGTTTTCATGCACCATGCTTTCACAGTTAGACGAGAGCATTCATGTTTTCTGATGTGTCCATGATAAATAAGATACAAGAAGAAAAACATGGAGCTACTTAAACCATATCCAAATGATACTAAGTTAGACCCAAGAGCAAATTTGATAGCAGTCAAAACACACTGATTCAGACATCATCGATTGATAGACACTGTCTCACCTAAATTATCCCAACGAAAAGCAATATAGATCTTGTATTTGGCTCCATAATGATTTCATAAAATAAGAGTGAGATAAAAAAACAAACCTGAAGTGTACTAGTTAAATGTCTCAAGAGTTTTAATAGTAACCAGAATAACAAACACAGAGTTGCTCGGCAGGCAGAGTAGCTAATGCAGGGTCCAGCCTGCTAAGGTAATAGCAAAGCCCAAGAGCATCAGCTTCATGTTCCCAGGAGCATTTTTTCTTCTGGTCATGAACTGTGTAGGACTTTGATTGTAGGAAGCAAATTGAGAACATGATGGCCCTGAAAATGAGGGATTCTGAGGTGCTGCAGGAGTCATGCTCAGAGGAGCTGGGCTGCTGCTTGGGCTTGCAGGGAGAGACCAGCAGAGAGGAAAGCTCGGGCTTCCCACTGACGGGGTGGTGGGTACCCCCCCAGGACTCATGGGTGAGTACTTCCATTACAATCTTCCTTCTGGACACATAGGCTTCCGGGGGAGAAGTCTTCAGGAGTAGTTGGTATATTGCCTCATGGCACTGTAGCAAACACTGAAACTAAATGGGCTTCTCGTGGGAAATGGGAACAGTGTGATTATCACTCGTGTCTTATGTCCATCCATGATCAGTGCTTGTGCTCCTTCTGGGCCTGTGCAGAGGGATCCCATCAAGGTAGGGACCACGTGGGGGGGAGTGGAGAGCTGCTTCCTCATGGTCAGAGGAAAAACCACCGAGGAAGGAGAAGGGGACTGGGTGCTAACATCCCTGTCATCAGGCGCATGGTCCCTGTGACCTAAAGGCCTCCCGGTAGGTGCTGCCTTTTCGAGGCTCCACTATCTCCCCTAAGGATCCTTCTGGGAGTAAGCCTTTGACCTGTGGTCCTTGGGGGTCCCTAAGAGCCAAGCTCTAGCAAGGATGCTCAAGTGACGTCTAAATAACCATTCAGTGTACATGTTAACTATATTCAAGGATGAAGTGAATAATGTTGCAGGAAAGCAAGCCCTTCTTAATGAACCCAGCGTACATGTCTTATAATTGCATCTCCAAGCACGATTAGCTATGTTATACATTGACTGCCTGTGCCCTGCGCCCCCACTGGGGCAGGAGGCCATTCCTACTTCTCTCTGGATTGCCACGGCCGGTACCTGGCAGGTGCTGGACAGATGCTGTTGAAAGTGTTCCCCTCAGTTAGCCACTAAGAATGCGAAACCGATATCTATGATCTATGTCACCGGTGACGTAAATTCGACTCACTAAGATTTAATGACTTACCTACTTCTCTAACCTTGAGTCCAAAACTCCATGTTTTTTACATTATCTTTGAAATTTTCAGACAGAAAGAAAAACAAAGGTAAAACAATAGATACAAGACATGATATGATGCAACATGGAACATTCTTCCCAACTTCCTCGCATGTTTCCATGGTTTCTTTAGCTCTGTGCATAGCTATGGAGCTACCATTAGGTAATATTTTCAAATAAATTGCAACTGGATGTGATTCATTTATGCTTTGGTTCATGCTTCTTTACTTCTGTTAGTTTTGATATGTGAAAATGAAAATCAAAGCAAGCCCATGATTGTATTTAAAAATACATCTGCTATGTCAGCATATATGTTAACACCACATGACCCTGTCATGCAATGTACCAAACAGTAATGTCTGTATTTATACTTAGCTCATGCTAAACATTTAATATTATATGATGTTAATCTACTTTGGAGAGAAATGATAAAGGGATATTTATACATTTTATTATTTTTTCATTCAATATAAAAGTTGAATCCAGTGGCTGAGACCCATCAAATCAAATAACATAATGATGACATGCAAAACAGTAGGATACTGAAATAAAGTAAATACACACTATCCCTGGGTTCTTTGAAATGTTCTTTGAGAACAAAATTATATATTATTTCTTACAATATTTTTTATATATAAGGAAACAAAGTCACGAGCTCCAACTTTGTCATTTTGCAAGTGTCGAAAGCTGCAACCTAGAGAATGTCACTCATGTGCTCTGCAGAATGACTCCTGGGCAGCCTGGGCAACCATGAGGAGGAAGAGAGGAAGAAGAGGGAGGGGGAAGGGGACGGAGGGAGGGGGAGCATGGCAGAGACAGACACGGAGACAAAATGGAACATATCAGTAGCCCTCAAAGGACAATCTATGCCTTCGTGAACATGGAGAGGTCAAATTTTCACATTAAGCCAACTAAAATTTCATCAACTAAAAGATAAATATTTCAAATCTGGTTGATTTTATAATCTTAGCTGTTGTATATTAGTTGATGCACTGTGTCAACCTGCTGAATTGGCACTGGCACTTCTGGCATGGGGGCCCAGCCCTGTAGGCGGGTAGGGCCCAACCTGGGGTGCAATTGGTTCCACCCTAGGGCCAAGGGCCACCCCAGAGTCACTCAGCACAAAACGTGTACATAAAGGAATTGAGGAAGGCTTCCAGCCCGCCCTGCCCCGCTTTCGTGGATAAGTCGCAGTCTTCCGAGGAGCACTGGTCGCAAAAGGAAGAGAGAGGCTTGATGCACACTGCAGCTGCTGCCATTTGCCGTGGAGTCAGCGGAGTGTGAACTGAACCCTCCAGTAACTGTGAGCTAAATAAACCTGTTCGTCCTTCATTTTGAGTGTTGGGTACTTGTCCCAGAAACGAGTAAAAAGTAACCAAGACAGTTGTCTTTTATATTTGATTGTAACTTCTGCACTTTGAAAGATGCTTTGTAAATTAGTGAAAAATGATCTCTCAAACCTGTGCTTGAGTAGAATAATTACCTTTGTCTCTCTCACACACACAAATATGGACCCCCATGACAAAAATGTGCAAAGTGCAGGTATTATTAATTTTAATCACAAATATGAGCATAGAAATTTTGATTTCTGCATGCAGTCCACCTGACCTACTAGGATTTAATATAGTTCAAGAAAATGAGGCAGGTCAAAGTAAAGCATTTTAATTAGTGCTTTAACAATGTGATTAATGGTGCCTTTTTAAAGAAAAATGCCTGTACCATAACTGAAAGCCTCATTATTTCTAAAAGCTGTTTTCATCCACCTAATGGTCTCTTCTAATAGCTAGATAAATTGAACAACAACATGTGAAACCTATTAGCCCGATCATTTTCACAGGGAACAAAATTTAATGTCGAGTTGCAAGCCATTGCTCAACTAATCTGAAAGTAACGAAACAACATGCAGAAGTTTCTGTTAAAATGCTATGCACCTTGCTTTTAAACTTCTGCTCACAACAGATGAATCCTACTTTCATAACCTGCACTAAAATAAAAAGCACATTATAAAGGAGCCTCAATTAGCCTGTTAATAAACCTTTCTAGTTATGTTAGTATGCTTTATATATTTATTTAGGGCAATTTAGTTTTTTTTTCTTTTAAAGAAAAACCAATAAAATAGAGTTACTTGACATGCCCAGAAAAGAAATTCATTTCAAGAAAGGAGGCCAAATAGGTCCTAAAATATCTATTGATTCATTAAAAATCTGGCAGCCTAATGCAAAGACTTCTTGATATTAAGTGAGAAAAATGGGTTGTCAGCTGAGTGGAAGAAGCAAGGTGCTGGCCACTGGCGGAGCCTCGTGTGACTCCAGCTTGGCGATCTCATAGGCACTCGCCCCTGCGGTGCATGCGTGCCATGCAGCCTTAGCGTCGTGGGCTGTGAATGGGAGACCACGATCTTACCCATCTCGCAGGGTTAAGGTGAAGCGTGAGATGAGGCTCCTGGGGCTCGTTTCATTCACTTTACTTCCACTAGCCCTCGTGCCTACTGTACTACCCTAAAGAAGCAGGTTTAATATCTCCACCAACGGGTTGCACTTGCCATGACATAATGTGACCAACTAGCAAGCACGGATATTTACTGTTTTAAAACTTTGGACAATTTCCTCTATGTCCCTTGTGCAAATAAAGTACCACAGAAGAGCACAAATATGAATGTTGCCATCAGTTTATCAGCAATGGTCGTAAATAATCCACAGAGACTTGGGACCCAGATGATTTCTCATGCTTTGTATTGACTGTGTGGGAAGATGGCAGGATGGCAGTGTGACAAGGGTGGCAGAGCACGTACACACGGACAGCACTGTACTAGTGGGTTCTTCAGTGGACTTTCCATCTGTCTGAAAAGCACCAAAAGCTCTCACTTCTTTTCTCCCCAGCCCCCGCCCCCCTGCTCATGTAGACCCATGTGTCGCAAGCTGAGATGGCTCCAGCCACTTGCTATGCCCAGGTGAGGGCCTCCACCACTCAGACTCATGCTGGCCACCAACATGTGTGCCGCTGCCTCTCCAGATACTCTTCCCCAGATCTTTATGCATCTGGTCTGATCCCTCTGTCCAGCTGAAAGTCAGCTGTTAGAACAGCCTCTTCTGTCCACACTTTCAAGGTGTCAAAGCCACCGTCCTCTGCCACCTGATCACTTGTTGACTTCAGAATATTTTTTCTGGCCTCCCACTCCATTCTTGGCATGCATCCTCATGAGAACAGCAAAGTATCATCTCAAGAATAAGTCAACTTTCCAAACAGAAGATACATGAATGCCTCTTGGATACAGGAAATGATGCTTAAGTTCAAAAATCATCAGGAGGTGCCAGGCATGATCACAACGAGCCAGCACCTGAGCCTCACCCAAGAGGTCATTATCAAAAAGACTATGGACAGTGTGCACTGGTGAGCATATAGAGAAGTAGGACCCTTTCTTCGGCATGGTGGCACGTGCCTGTAATCCCAGCAACTGGGCAACTGTGAAAGAGGATCACGGTGAGTTTCAGACCTGGCCTTCAAAGTGATATTGAGGCTAGCTTGAACTGCACTGTGAGGCCTCACAAGAAAAGAAGTAAGAACCCTTGCCCAATTTTGATGGGAATGTGAACTACACTGGTGTTATAGAAATAAGCATGGAGGGGCCGGGGAGATGGCCCAGTGGAATAAGTGCTTCCCTAGCAAGCGTAAGGGCCTGAGTTCAATCCCCAGTTCTGAACAAAAAAAAAAGAAAAGAAAAGAAAAGAAAAGAAAAGAAAAGAAAAGAAAAGAAAAGAAAAGAAAAGAAAAGAAATAAGCATGGAGATGCCTCAAAACTTAAAAATTTAATTACTGTACAACCCAGAAATCCTACTAATGGGCATAATACATGCAAAGGAAATAAACATATAATGTCAGAGTCATCTATGTTCCTGCATTCACTGCAGCACTGTGGGCCATTAGCAAGGCAACCAATGTAAATGTCCATAAAAAATGGTATCGATATACAAAGTAGAATTCTATCCAGATATAAGAAGAAGGCAGTCATGTTATCTGTATGGCAACACATACAGAACTGGAGGTTATTGTATTCAATAAAAAAAACAACACACATCACACAGTCTCATCATATGTGGAATCAGAAATAGTTGATCTCATTGAAGCTGACAAAGAAAGGTTCACACCAGAGTCTGGAAAGGAGTGGGAGGCAGGGAACTCAATCCCTGGGCCCTGAGCTTCAGAAGTTTTGCTGTGCTGCAGCACAGTTAAGATCTATGTAACACAGTATTGGGCCACCATGTGGAAAAGCTAAAGGGCTTCAAGGTTGTTACTGTGAAGAAATGGTAAATGCTCAAAGAGATGGTTATTAATTTTGTGTGCCCTCATGTGTTAATGTAAATCCATGTGGTAACTAGCGTCTGAGCCTGGAACACTCAGGGCATATGATTTCCAGAGTGTCCTACTGTATGGCTTCCTCCATGTGTGTTCATTTCACATATGCTTTCTCTTCTCTGTATGATTCCAACTTTCATGTTAGGGATTACAAAGTGTACAGTGTTGGATGAGTTGCCTTTGCATCACTATAACAAAGTACTTAAGGCCCTTAATTTAAAGAGTAAAAGACCGTATATTTTAGATCATAGTTCTACAGATTGCAGTCTAGGACAAGGTGGTCCCATATCCTTGATCTCTTGTTAAGGTGACAAACTGTGCTGGGAGTACTGAAGCAGCCTGCTTATGTCATGATCCAGGACACAAGAAGGAGGAGGGAGGGACCAGGTTCTCATAGTCCCTTTCGCAGGCACACTCCTAGTGACCAAGACTTCCCATGCCTACACTTAACAACCCCCACTCCACAAGACTATGACAGGGCCAGGCACTCCCTCAAACCACAGCAACCATGGAGCTTCAAAGAAGCCTGTCCCTCATGTGACATTCCAAAGCTACTTTGTGGTTTCATTACAGCAGGTACCTAGTGCATGTGGAGATTATCACATGCTCATTCATGCTAGGATTAAAATTATAGGTTTAAAATCACTATTATGCTGATCTTATTCTGGCTGCTATGCCCAGAACAGGGATTACTAAAATTGGATCTTGCTTTGGGAAAGACATATGGGTCCAGCTCTGCTGGGTCCTCTTTGGGATGCCAAGCACAACATAGACCAGGATGGCAAGTCTTTTACAGACCAAGAGTCCAAACTGCAACTCAGAACCCACTTTTTATTTCCGTGTGCCAATGCTGCAATTGAGCCTGAATACTGAGGTTTTTGTATATATTAATATATATTAACACTTTTGTCTTAAAAGAAAAACACACTAGCAGAGATTTAAGTGATAGCAACAGCTTTTGATTTAAGGGTAAAAGTTGGCATTTGGTGTGCTTTCATACAATTAATGTGACCTTTGCTATTGTTGCACGCTGATAATTTGTCAACCTTGGCTCACACTTAGTTTGAGAGTAACACAGGCAGCACTCAGGTCTTCTGTTGGTCTGCTGCTTGTATCAGATTTAAGATAATTCAAAGCTGAAAACAGCTGCTTACCAACATGAGATGAAATAGACCTGAGGATTAATGGGACAGATTAGAAGATGCAAAGGCATCTAGGAACACACTCACTTTCTGATCTTCGACAAAGGGGCCAAACACACTTACTGGAAGAAAGATAGCCTCTTTAACAAATGATGCTGGAAAAACTGGCTCTCCACATGCTGAAAACTAAAACTTGACATAGGTCTATCACCATGCCCAAGCTAAAGTCAAAATGGATTAAAATTCTAAACATTAAAACAGAAACACTCAACCTCCTGGAAGAGAAAGTAGTAGGAACTCTTGAAGACATAGGGGTAGGTAAAGAATTCATGAACAAACATGTATTCACATGGGAAACACTTGAAAGAATTAACATTTGGGACCAACTCTTATCAAGATTTGCACTTCAAAAGAAATCAACAAAGTGAAAAGACAACCCACAAATTTCAAAAAAATAAGCACTCAGACAAAGATCTGTTCTCTAGAATATATATAGAACTAAGATATATTAGGCCCCTAAATTTAAAGACCCAAGCCAGAAATGGGCATCTGAGATGAATACACACTTCTCAGAGGACGAAATTAAAGAAGCGAATAAATATATGAAAAAATGCTCCACATCGCTAGCCATCTGTGAAATGCAAATTAAAACTACACTGAGATACCATCTCACCCCAGAAAGAATGGCTATCATGAGGAAATCAAACAACAGCAAATGTTGGAGAGGCTGTGGGAGAAAGAGACGATCCAAACAAAGTGAGCAAAGCAGTCCTGAGTGTGTTCACTGACTTAAAGAGGCTGGCGGGAGTCGCGCCCTTGGAGGACTTCCTTTGCGGAACTGAGGGCCGACCACCCTCTGTGCTTCCTTCACCCTGTCTTCTCAAGCGTTGCCCAATTGGTTTTTCCAGGTAGACATTTCCTGAAATTCCAATGACTTCACTTCCAGATTTCTAAACTCTAACCAGTGTAAAGATCAGGAAAGATCAAGTTCTTCAAATTTGGCTTTATCTAGAGAAAAAAAAACCTAGGCTTCTCTCCATCTTATGCAGTTGTAAAAATCTGTCACTAAAATGTTTCTTTTCAGCTGCTACAGTGCTAGAAAACTCCTTGTGGATTTCCTGATGACTTGTAGAAATGGCTAAAGGTGTTAGAGATTTTTCTAAATGCATTGTTAGACTCAGAAAATATTTCAACTACTCACTTGCAAGGTGACTTTCTAAGCCCTATATTCTCTCAAATAATTTGATACCACAAAATATCCTTTCTGTAGTTTACCCTACACCTTGTAGATTTTAAAAACAAAAGGCTGTTAAGCCAGGCCATAACCATTTCTGCTTCCTCCACCCTGCTTTTGGGTCTTTTTGAGACAGGGTCTCTCTTTGAAGTTCAGGCTGGCCTTGAGCTCTCTTTGTAGCCCAGGTTGATCTCGAAATTGCAACAATCCTCCTACCCATCCTCCCAAGTGCTGGGATTATAGGCATAAGCCACCATGTCTGGCTTCATTTCTGCTCCTTTTCTTTTAGCAATAGTCTGACATCATCCAAGCAAGCTATAAATATCTTCAGGACTTGTCCTCTGTTCAGCCACAAGGTACTGTTTTCCATAAGTGAAACATTGTACTGGGCCTAAAGCTCAGCAGGAAGGGCTTGAACTGCCAAACATTAAGAGCACAATCCATGATATCATCGTCATTTTTGTTACATCTATGAGGACATCAGCTTTGTGCAACTGTCCCTCACCCAGAAACTTCTTCATGTACAAGGTGATGAAAATGAATGAGCGGATATTTTGCTTAAGGAACAACTGCATGAAATGCCACCCCCACCATGCAAGGTAACTGAAACGCCCACAAGTAACTGAAACCACCTTTGCTGGTCTTGTGTCTCATGACCTCAAAGCCTCTCCCACAGCTCTGTAGAGATCTGTGCCACGTGTTCTTCCGGACTGGGGAACCAGTTTCCCCAGCTCTTCCCTCATGACATCACTAACAGCAGAACACAAAATTCCCATGTGCCCAGCACGATTATTCCTATCTGTGCTCTCACCTATCCGAGTAATGTCCCTTACTATGCACAGGACTCAGTCTTTAGAGTACGTTTGCTAAGTGGCCTCTCAGAGATGTGTTGCATAATGTTATCCTTGGAGAAATCATAAGGACTTTTCCCAGACAACATGGGCATTTTGATAAAATCTTCTTCAGAGGGGAGCTTGGCATGTGTTGCCACACACAGTAAAATCTGAAAGCGGGCAGCTGGTGAATGATTTGTTATAGAAAGACAGCTGCAGAAACTAAGCTACCAGGAATGACATTTCCTATTTCCCTTCGAGAAACTCATTCCTTTTAGTTTTATCCGGTTTGGCACCACTTCTGTAGTATCAGTGCCATCCAACGCTACATGTGTAACAAATCACACTTCTACTAAATAAAGTTTTGTGTTGCATTCAATCACCCCAAATAACTCTGTGCAGGCCTCTTGGAATGGTCTTCCCCTATCAGCTTTTAGTTTAGATTTTGTGGGGTTGTCTTTGTTTTTGTTTTTTTGTTTGGTTTGTTGTTGTTGTCATTTCTTAGTGTTCAAGACTTAGAAGTCACAAAAGCACAAAATTAAAGAAAAGGAAGTCCCCAGGACATGTCTATCCTTATTAGTTAACATTAAGGAATTATTATTTGTTCACAAGAAGGAATTTCATGTCCCCTGACTCAGAAGTCCATGGCAGTCACTCTACGGCAGGGTCCCCCTCTCTCTTGCTGGCCACCAACACAAAGCAGCAACATTCCACAGGTCTCCAGCTCCTGACCTGCTCTGAAAGTAGCATCTGAGCACATTTCCTACCTGTGGGGCCTCTGCTAAAAAGCACTGCCTGTTCAACCTTGCTCTGTTTTCATAAATTCTTTTCTTTTGTTTTCAGAAATTCTTCACAAATAACCAAATATGATAATGTACATTTCAGTTTGCCAAGTGGGCAGCACAAAATTAAGAAAACTGTTTAAATCTTGGATATTAAATTTCATTTTTTCATAAGAAAACTCAAGAGATAAAATCTTATGTTAATAAGAAAAAATGCATTAAAACTCACAGCCAGACCAAGAAAGAAAGAAAAAAAGAAAAGAAGGGAAAAGGATATATATAAGGATATATATATGTATGTATATATCTCATACCCTTGGCAGTGCGCTGGCCAGCGGTGGCCTCCCCTAGGCCCCTACTCCTTCCCAAGCATGCACGTGGCTCCTGTGACCACTGGTATTTGATGCTCAGTTGCTGAGGCAATGCTGAGTTTGCCACCACAGCATGGGCAGATGCTAGTTTATAGCCAAGAAGCGGCACAGGAGCCAGCGCACGGGACCTCGGAAACACGGGCACCCAGCAAAGCCAGCCTAATGGATTCTTGGCTCCACAGCCCAAGGTGATCAGACCTCGGAGGGTCACGGCAGCCGAGGCGGACTCTCGCCTGGTCCCGAGACTGACACCAGGACTGTGGGACCTAGCAAGACTATTTTGCTAAACTGGATCTTACAAGGAGATGAACACATGGACGTAAGGAAATATTAAGAAGCGCCACGAGGTTTGGCCTGAGCACAAGTTTGTCAGTACTGAAAAACCCAATGAATATGCGTCTCAGTCAGCCTCAGCTCCGTGATCCAGACCAGGTGGTCCCGGCAAGCAACCTGTGCTCTCTCAGAGTGCTGCAGGCAGGAAGTTCACGATCAAACCTGACCGCGGCAAGCCCAGCACGGTCTCAGCAGCTGGGCACCAACGCCAGCCGTCACAGGAGTCACATGTGTGCTTGAAAAGGAGTGTTGCCCAAGCAAGAAAGGAAGGCAAAGATAGCCTTCTTCTCTTTTCTTCTTTCTTCCATTGTTTCTTGGTCTGGCTGTGAGTTTTAATGCATTTGTTCTTATTAACGTAAGATTTTATCTCTTGAGTTTTCTTACAAAAATGCTTGGAATAGCCCCATTTTTGCCGAGTCTTCATACATATCTTTTTCTTAAATTTACTTGCAATAGTTTTATGGGCTTATAAGACCATTTCATATTTAAAAAATTCCCAAAACACTTTTATGCGGTAGTAAATCACAGTTACATTCCTTGCCAATTGAAACTAGCCAGAATATAAATTTTTAAAGAAATAAGTCCTACTTAACTGAATTCTGAAATAACATTATGACTTACATATTGTGATAAAATAGATAATTCCTTATAACACTGATCATGACAGAGAGCTGCCAGGTATTTAAAAGCACTTCCTCATGGTGAACGCCCCTAAGAGATGAGGGGAAAAAGAGCCAACCCTGGCACCCCTTGGTATGAGAACTCTCATCCTAATGGGCTAGGACTCACATTTATGAAATCACTTAATTTTAATTCATCTTCATATTTAACATTTCCATTTTACTCTTACCACTGAATGCTACTTTAGGTTGAAAATCATTTCCTCCCAATACATTCAAAGTTAATTTTTAGGGGTCAGGGAAATGGCTCAATAGAATAAGTGTTTGCCTGGTAAGCTCAAGGGCCTGAGTTCAGTCCCTGGCTCCACCAAAAAAGTCAATTTTTTAGCATATTTAGTTGTTACTAATCTAGACTTTGCTATTGCTTCTTATAATTCATTTTTAGTTGGGCTGAAGTTTACCATTCTTTCTTTTAATGTTTTCCCTGTATTTATGTCTCTGTCCCACACTTTCCCTATAATGTGCCACACTTATGAACCATTCAAGACTCAAGTTCCTGGCTTAATCAGCCCCGAGAGTCTTTATCATTCATTCAAGCCTCACATCTTTCCTACTTTCATGTGTCTTTTCTTTTGCAAGCTCCACCCAAAAGCACTCAGGAGCCTCCACCCCTCTATGCTGTCGCCTTTTGCTCCCTCACTATGCCCAATCAAATAAAAGAAGAAAGACAAATATTCACAGAGTAGTCAGAAGGTTTTTTAATGGTGTTTAAATTGCTGAAAATAAACACAGCACAAATTTACCATCTAAATACATAAAAACAGATGAAAATTTTGTATCACAAAGAAATTATAAAAATTTAGCCACAAAAGATCAAAAGCTGGCTTTTTAGAGAACCTTTCCATGTATTAAACACAAACCACTTCTGGGGTAAGTAGGTGCTTCTTAAAAAAATACATCCCTTGCGACTTCCCTCTGGTTTGGTAAAAAGCCCCCTAGCGCAGCAGTGGCTGGGCACTGCCTGGACACCTATGCTTTCCACAAAGACCACTTCTACGTGCTATAGGTGTTCAGCTGCATTTGTGGCATCTCACCCTCTTATCACACATCCCAAAATTCAAAGAGAAAGCAAAAGGAACACACCTTGAAAAATCTATTTATTTTCTTTGCTTTCCTTTTTTAAAATTTGGTACATGATCTCATTATGCAGTTTGCAGCTCAGATGCATAGTAATCCTCCTGTCTCAGCCTCCCCAGCACTGGGATTACAGGCATGACCCACCATGCCCAGTTTGTGTGGCTGACACTGAGCACCCGGGGTTCTGGAGCCAGTATGGCATGTGGTGCCAGGGATCAAACCCAGGTCCTGCCAATTGCCAAGCAGGCACTTAGACTGCTGAGCTATCTCCTGGCCCCCTGAAAATCTATCTCACTCAGCTCTTTTTGAAATAACTGTCAAAAATTGGATAATTATTTCAAAAATTGGAGCTACCAGCCACACTGAACTGTACCTCCCCTTGATTTCTGACCCAATGGCCCCATCAGTCCATTCCTTCATTCTTCTGACCATACTTCTCGTGAGTCCAGCCTCTCCAGCACAGAACTGGGCTTGTGCTCCCAGGAATAGCTGGTGGAGGACAAGATCAGAGCTTTGACCTTTAGGCCCCCAAAGAACAAAACCAAGATCCTTTTTCCCTGAGTGAAGAGGATTGAAATCATCAAGGCTGAGCCCCAGGAGGGAGATGGCAACAGTTGATCGTGAGGAAGCAACACGTGGGAAGTTCAGTTCAGCTAGAACACAGCAAAAGCTGAGGTACTTTATGTGGATAAATAACTCTGACAGCTGAGAAAGAACTTCCTGCGGAACAGTCTCCAAATGAAAAGTCTTAAGTTCACTATAATAAATGCCTAATCAGGCTTTCTGCATGTCTACAGTTAAGTCTGTTCTTGCTCAATATGTCTAAAACCAGAAGCAAGCATTTGCTGAGACTCTGTTACCAACTTTAAAAAGTATCCACATGCTAAATGGTTATGTGGCTTTAGGCATCTTTGAGTTAAACTAGAAATATCTAAAAAAAAAAAAAAAAAAAGGAAAGCTACACTTCTGTATAGCAGGCCACATTCTTAATGTTTATTGACTCTACAGAGAAATAGCCTGAAAGAAATTTCTTCACCTTGTATAATGTCAAACAGACCCTTCCTGCTAAATGGTCACAGTTCTCTACTTTGGCTTGGGCCTGGGAAGAGTGACCTTGGGAACAAAAGAGTGATCTGTCTGCTCAGGGTTCAACACCAGGACTTTGTGCCACGCTTAGGTGGCTTTTGTCCCTACACACTTAGCTGAGTTATATAAAAAAAAAAAAAAAGTTATCATGTTTATCTTGGCAGCACATACAAGAATAAAACAGTCATCATTCATTACTTGGCTGTTTTCAGACTCCAGATCCCGGCTGTCACTTAAGCTTCTCCTGTACCAGGACATCTCTAAAGGAACCGACGTGACCTTCCCTTGTGCAGTGAGGAAATGCGGAGGTGACTCGGAATCAAAGCTGCAGCCTGCTGCTTCCATGTCTTTACTTCCCAGACTCAAACAGAGCTTTCTATGTGAATATCTTTTATCTCTCTCATTTACTATGACAGCCCCAGGGAGTAAAAATCTAGACCTATTCTTCCTCTTGTGTCTTCCTGGTAATTTCCATGCATTGTGGGAATTCCACCCTGAAGTCCTATCCCTCACAAGCAGTGCTGGGTGGGTAGGGGCAAAATAGGATTTCAAGAAGAAACACTTTGGAAGGGAGAAAGGTCTCCTCCAGCAGTGAACCCTTTCCAAAGTGCTCAGTCAAACTAATCCAGGAATTTTAAAGAAACAGAAAATTATGACTGGTTACGACATCCCTTGGATATGCAGCAAATTATATTTAAAGTGCCCTTGAAGAAGGCCATCTCTCTGGTGGACACGGCCACGCCTGTAAAATAGCTCTGGCATTTTAATGCGGTGCATTCTAAAGTTCCAGATGACAGCAGCGCGGCCAACATTTAAAAGCCATCAGGAAACTCAGGCTCCACTGTGGTCACAGCTGCACCCATCAGTCACAGTGTTTTTGCTTGAATGAGATTCAGTGTTGGGTAGATAATTAAACACTGGTCATTCTGGACTTCAGAATCTTAATCATAGAAGCTACTTAGGAAGAAAACAAAGTGCCTAAGCATTTCCTGTTGCTTTAGCCTAAGACAAAGGTTTTTTAAAACCTTCAGGCTTGTGGGACAAGTAACAGCGTGCAGAGCCGTATCCTGCTGTTGATGTTGGCAGTTGAAGTTGAGAAGATCAACGGAGTCGCATCCTCTCTGGGAAAGCTAAGTGTTCAGTATGAATGAGAGTTCTTGTCTGACTCTGAACAGACTCTAAACGGAGTTGTCATATGGAGGGAAGCGCTTACGATGGACATCGGCCCCATGACAGCAGCCACTTGCCATACGGCAGCTGCGATGATTTTCACTGAAGGACACAGAAAATTCTGGCTTGAGTAGCTCAAAGTAGGGCAATATTTTTTAAAAAATATTAAAGAATTTTAAATCTGGGACAGCTCCAAGATCAGCATGGTGTGCGCCTCGCTCTCCACTGCCCCGGGGTCCCAAGCTGCCTTCCCGCCCTCCTCTTGCCCTTCCCACTGACTCTCATTTGGGGACCTTGGTGCCACCGTCAGGTAGGTGCCTCAGATAGGTTTTGGTTCATGTGGTCCTCGAAGCAGACTTATGGCATAACCAACTGTTATTTTCAGTTTTGCAAATGAAAGGAACTTAGATAATATACTAAGCCATTTTATTTTCTGCAAGTAACTCATAGACTAGGCATCATCGTTGTCCACTGTGCAGGGAAAGAACGCGAGGCACAGAAAAGCTCCGCCATGAAGCACCAGGCCAGGGACCCTCACCGGTGTGCTGACCACAGAAAAGCGAGCTTTCCCTAGCCATGGTCTGCCCATGGAGCTCACACCCTGGAGAAACTACAGCAGGTAGACATCAGAAAAGAGAGACGCCTGGAGGGATTGCATTTACACTTGAGTAATTCCTTTTCTGTTGTTTTGCTTTTGTATTTTAGGGAAAGGTTAACAGGGTGTTCAGGGTCTCACTATGAGATCAGACTCATAGTGAGCAGCCTATTTACAGCCTCTAAGGGCTGGGATTACAGGTGCAAGCCACCATACCCAGTCTTAATTGCTGTCTCAGTGTGCCCCAGGGATGGGGCCAGCATGGCAGCCCTGGGGATCGAACCCCCTGCCCCTGGCTGGTGCTTTAATCCGTTGAGCTATTGACCGGCCCTTCTCTTGAGTAATTCTCACATGAGAAATGTTTTCTTTTAATTCATATTTGTCAAAAGTCTTTTATGTGAATTCTTATGGTGACAGAGATACAGTCGTGAGCAAGGAGATACTGCCAAGCCATACAGGACTTCCCTTGGACTAGAGGAAGGTCTCCTTGTGTCTGTGAACACCTAAATGAGCATCACATCATGACCACAGCACAGGACAACAGCCAGGAAGAAGAGTACATGTGGGCGGCTTAGATGGGCATCAGCCCAGCTTCTCTAAGGTGACTTATAGACACAGATGATCTGAAGGAAAAGGAGAGGCAGCTGGCCTGCTATGAGTGTCTGGTCTCTGAGGAAAGGAGCCCTCCATCTATACCCCAGATCTACTACCCATGTGCCCATCACTTACCATCTGGGTCTCCCAACCTGGTGCCTTCGGCTCTTGCACCCCAGAGGGCAAGTGCCAATGAAGTCACAGGTAAGCTCCCCTTTCAAGAAATTATGTTGTGGGGAGCCACAGTCCCTGGACTGGGGAGGTGAAGGGCAGCTGGCAGGGTCCAGGGAGTAGCAGCAAAAGTGAGCAGACACAGATCAGAAAAGGAGGCAGCAGCCAGGCAACTCTGGTAACTGAGTGGCAGACCTGGCACTCCCTCAGGATTCCCTGGGGATGAAAGATATCATGGTCTCTACGGGTGAGTTTCAGGTATCAGAATTCTGAACTTCAAGCATTAGGATCTTATGTTCAGGCAAAAGGGTAAAATCATTGATGTGCCTTTTGTCTGTTTAAGAAGAGTTTGAATTTGATTCTAAGAAAAACGCCAAACCACTGGAATGTTTGTGGTATCTCGCCTACTTCCTGTCTTAGCTTCATTTTAGATATCAGGTTCCTAACTGTCTTTCCATGTGTCACATGGAAAAGATCCACAGACTCACAGTCCTGTAACCACCTCCCTTCCCAGTCCTCCAGAGCTTCTCCTCGCTGCCTGATGGTGCACTACTTGCATGAAGTGCTGTGATGTATGTGTCACTATTCCTCAGGAGAAGGGAAATTCATCAACAGCGGGGACCACACATCCTCAAACCCTGTCTTGCCCATTACAACCCAAGGAAGTGTTTTAAACAATGAAGTGAAGGGCATTGCTTACAAACAGTTGCTTCAACTGGAAGCTGGTGCCATGACTAAGCCAACCAGGTCACTCAATGAGCCCTCAAATGCTTGGCAGTAAGAATGGAGAGAAGAAGATGGCTCTATTAACTCATTGCCTTTCGTTCAAGTTGGAAAGGAAGCCCTAGGAAGCCAGGGAGTCAGTATAGACAGGAGAACATGGGAATATATACCCTGTGTTCTTGAAGGAGTCCCTTCCCAGAAAGTTGAATGATCAGTAGATAATCAAGTTCCAAGATTGATATTCATCATAAGAATACTATGTATTCATTTAACACTAGAACAGTTTCAGGGGCTTCAGGACGAGTGAGGGAAACATAGGACCTTCCATTTGGACTTATACAAAGCGAGTATCAGTACTTTCAATTCCACAGACAAAGCTGTGGAAAGCATTTTACACAGACTTTACATTAATGTATCAAGTGTCTGATTTTGAGCTCTGTAGCAGGCTTCTTGTTTGATACAAGTTTAAAAATGAATAAATTTCAAAAGAAAAATAACACACGGTTACTTTCTGGGGCTCCTGAAAGGTTTTGCAATGCAACAAATGAGGGAAAAACTAGGTTATGTGTCTAATAAATAGAATTGAATTCCATGTGGAACAAAAGCAATCACTTTTCATGGGAACTTACCTTGAACAGCAGTCTACAAACAAAATAGAGGTTAGAAATTGTGCTGTGAGCTCAGGGCTGGAAAAGCATTTAAAGGTCTGGCCTGCTCAGGCTCACACTGTGATATACAGTTCTCCGGGTGCAGATTGTCAAACTGAGTTAGTGTCAATGAAATAAAATGGGAGATAGACATTCAGATGGTCTCATTCAGCTGAAAAGAAAAATATAGTTCAAAGAGCTTTTACCCACTGAGCTTTTCAAACAACCACTCAGTAGGATGGATATATTCCTTGCAAGGGAAGGCTCCTAGGAATACCAAACAGAAGTTGATATATTTCACTTTAGAAATGAATCCAGAAGATTATATCTGTCCTTTAACCTCAAAAAAGCCAATGGGTGCTAAGGATAATGCAATCCCCCCCTCACAAGGCTACTTAAGGGGTGCTGGGAATTTAGAGTAGGTGCTCTTAAGCAGCTTTCACCCAATCAGCTCTTTGCATTAACCAACCAACCCACAATCACCATTCCCTTTTGGTAAAAGCCAATGACACGGGAGGCTCTGAACTTTGGAGCCATCCCTTTCTACAGACATAGCTCGGAAGCAGCCTGGCAAGGGGCCCTTACCTGTAGCAGCAGGGGCAGAGAAGTCTACATAACAACTTTGTAACTGTTTTTTTCTTTTGGCCATGTATCAAAGCCTGGGATTACTATGGTGCAGTGGAAATCTAAAACTTAAACTACAATGTTCTTAAATTCAACTTTCATAACACTGTACTTGCATATAGTGCTTATTGGTAACCCTAAATCACCCTCCATTTTTCAAACTCAGACATTCCTACATTACTGAGTAGGTAAAAGTTGTGAGTTGCCTCATTTTTGGTGGCTTTCCAAGTGAGAACTTCATTCAGAGCACAGCCATCTTTGTCAGTGAGGCAGCATGTGGGACCCCTTGGAGGCTTCCTGTCCATTGGAACTGGCAAAGCTTTTGTTCTTTTACTTTACAAATATAGACTTGAGAACAAAAATAAAAGTACTCACCTTATGATAAGATGCAAATGAAAATTTGACAGAAATGGAGAAGTCTAGGTTGGGCATCAACTCAGTGAGACCACTCATTTGCTCTCCAGTTGGCACCACAGGCTCAGTTCTGAAAGTGAAGATCAAGATGTGTGACTCCAAGGACTCGCTTCTGGTGTCCAGGAGCTGTGACTAGAAGCTCCAAGTACTGTAGGGATTTTATGAACTCTCATTTCTCCCTTTTTTCTTGTCCTCAGGTAGAGAAGTTCCTTGAACTAAACCCTCCATTCTGATACATTATTAATAGTCCATATAGGTCCTTTCTTGTGTTTGATGCATTTATTTCCTTTCAACTTAGAGATACCTATCCGGGTGTGGAGGAGACCTTGTGTTTGCCTCCTGCTCTGGAACCACCTACTTATGGGTGGCAGTGAATCCCCAGTCATGTAAATTGTTCCAGATATGCAATTTGAAAGCAGGCCTAAATGGGTACAAAGTTAAGACTAAAAGCATAGAAAGTCTTAAGGTAGAAAAGACTATCGTTAAAAAAAAAAGGCTATCTGTAGTTTAAGAAGTGCAGCCCTGGCTGACTCCAAAGAGGAAAACATGAAAGTGCAGAATGCATAAGAGACATCTGATGCAAGCAAGCCCCAGCTGTGATGCGAAAAAGCCCAATAACTAGATGTAGGCAAGCATAAATGTGCCAGTGCAATTTAAATAAATACTTAGCACAGAGTTAAAGATCAGTTTTTAAAATGAGCAGTTATCAAATTAAAGAAGCTAAAGAAGAACAAAAAATATCAGAAACTTTAATCTTTGTTTTTAGAATCTTGAATCTCTCAAGATGGAAAAATATGAACAAACTATCCTTCGTAGCACGTTTCCATTGATTTATAAATGTGAGTTTTGGGGACTATCTTGAGAAGAAGCTGGAAGACTCAGTGCATTGAGGAAACCTGGTCAGTGGACACTGTATACAGCTGTGGTGTGAGTCCTGCTAAAGGACACACCAGACAATAATGGATTTGCTAAGAATGCACATGTAAGGCAGAAGGTGGAATGGCCCTGAGGCGCTGTCCTGGCTGCCTAGATGTCCCAAACTGATCAAAATGTTCATTTTCCATGATCATTTGACTTCAGCCAAGAACCAGAGGTTCCACAGTTCCAGGCTGGGGAACAAGGTGAATGGCACACTATAGTACACTTGCAAGTCTGCCTTTCCACGGACCGTGCACAGCAGCAGCATTCCCCGTTGGTCACAATTGCTGAGTACATTCGTGTGGGAGCACTCACATCTGCTTCAGAAAGTGTCAGGAATCGTGGGGGAAGCTGTGAGAAGCAAGGGGCAGAGTCTGGAGGACTCGTGGCCCTGCGTGCTTTGCTAGGATGTGTTAAGGAAATGAAGCATTCACTGTAACTTTCAGTCACCCCTTACACGGGTGCAACTATTGGTTCCTCCACTACAAGAAGCCTGTTGTTATTCCTCTGTATCATAACAGGATGATCTTGTATTATTTTTGCATTCAATTTCTGTTTATTAA
This sequence comes from Ctenomys sociabilis, assembly GCA_004027165.1. Lineage (NCBI taxonomy): Eukaryota > Metazoa > Chordata > Mammalia > Rodentia > Ctenomyidae > Ctenomys > Ctenomys sociabilis. The sequence continues at coordinate 33,570 of PVKA01004434.1, read as the reverse complement.
ACTGTATCTTACAAACACAAGCAAACTTGCAGCTGTTATTAAAAAGCTAACACTATTATTAATGTGGATCCATGCTGATCTTTAAATTTCCCTCTGCAGTCCCCAAGTCTGTGAAGCCAGACACCATTGCTCTCATCAAGTTCTCCTGCCTGTCTTAGAAAGATTGCAAACACGTGTGTCCAGTAACTGTGGACAACTGCCCACTTCTCCACTTCTTGTTGCCACTGCAGACCTGGATGCACACTGTTTGAAAGAACTGCAGTTTTGTTTCCCCAGGTAATAATCATTCTTGTGGAAGCAGTGCAGGTTGCTATGTAGAACCATCCGTGTCATAAGGAAAGAACAAAGTAAGCTCGTATTCCCTGATATTCACAATGCCAAGTGGTTGTGTTCAGTCTATGTCTACCTGCTCAGTAATTCTTACAATCAGTTGTGCTGTGCTCTTTCTATTCAGCTACTGGAGGAAAAGAAAGGACCGGCTCAGAGTTGCATAGCCAATGAATGAGGGCAATGAGATAAAACCTAGGCCAACACAAGGCCTGAGCCAGCGCTTTATTCAGCTCATTCAGCTCACACTCTGCTGCTGCCAGGTGATGGGTGTGCCAGGCATAACCCTTGCTAACACTCTGTAGTGTCTGCTTTGCTTTTCATTTCCAATCTAGCATGAAATTCATCCTTTAGTTATGATGTTCTTAACTGAATTATATTAAATATTAAACAATCTCAATTATTTAACTTAAGAAACACATAGTTAATTTTAAAACAGAAAATGAAAAAGAAACACAATTTTCTTTTTTTACATCTTAAATATTTTTGGTTTTAAAAAGAGTGAAAATTAGAATTATAACAGAAAAAAGTGATACAGAATTTCACTTAGCAAAATAATATGAATTTCACAATATGTGTTGTAATACATAGTGTTGCCATCCAAACAGTTATTCATATTACCAGGTATATGCATGTAAAATTTGAAGAAGAAAGAATAAAAATGAAATGTCTAAGAAATTAAAAAGAGAAAAAGTACAAACAATTGGAAGGAGACAAAGCAAATTAAAGAATTAACTGCTTCTTTCCACAAACCAGCAGAAATGCACAGCACAGTTGCCCAAACCATCCTGCTCACATACATAGATGAAAGTCTTTCCCCACTCCCTCTTCTGTCTTTCTCCTTAATGCAGTCACTCTTTCCTTTTGAATAAGTTCAGTCCCTTTTTCCAGTGTCTATTGTACCCTTCAGATTCCATTTTTCTGTCTCAGGTTCTCCCACTAAGGAGACAATATGATGTTTGCACATGCAGGTCTGACTTATTTCACTTATTACTGTGTTCTCTAGTTGCATCCATTTACTGAGAAAAGACTCAAATTTATCCTGTTTTATAGCTGAATAATTCTCCATTGTGTAAAAACACATCTTCTTCATCCATTCCTCAGTGGATGGGCATCTGGGCTGTTTCCAGGATTTAGCCATGACAAATTGTGCTGCTATAAACATGGGTGCACATATGTCACTGTGGTATGAGGTTTTCAGTTCTTCTGGAAACATACCCAGGAGGGGCATAGCTGCCTTGAATGTGATCTGCAGTCCTAGCTTTTTAAGGAATCTCCACACTGATTTCCCCCCAATTTTCATTCAAAATTAGTCCTAATATTATACACAGGCAATAGTTCCAATTTGAAATTTATAAATTCCATGCAAATTTAACCACAAATAATCTAAACTATAGAAACTCTCAGTTGAGAAGACACAAGTTTTAGTGTCTATTTAGTCCTGGCCCACATTTTTAGAGTGTAATGTTCCTAGTTTCATGAGCTGAGTTGTCCTAGTGTTCAATGATAGCCAGAAATTTCTGAGAATATGCACCAATCATCTGTTATGCAATGGGCCTTGGAAGCCCTAACTCAGAAGTGCCAACTGCGAAAGCAGGCTGTTGGGATCATAGATTTCCCAGTATTAACTGTCACACATACAGGCAAAGCAAAGAAGAAAAAAACTGTATTGGGGAGGGAAGCAAAGTTTTTTGAAGAAAATAAACAGGTCAATGGAAAAGAAAATGAGTCTTTGCATGTGTGTGTGACAGGGGATAGAAAAGTCAGAGAGGACACGGGAATGAGGCTCCCATGGGAACAAGGAGGAAGGGCCACCAAGGGAGAGGAGGAGCAGGAAGGAATGGGAGCTGATACTGGTGCCTGAGGCTCTGGTGAGCAGGGCCAGGCACAGAGGGTGTTTGAGCAGAGACAGTGGTGACTCCAAGAGCGGGGTGCTCCTGACAGTGCTCTTCCCAAGAGACTGCTAGCCCTGGGCTCCTCCTCGGTAGTCTCCCTCTTCCCTAACAGCAGACTTGGTGGATAAACCTCTGTGATCTCAGGTCTCATCTGGTAACCTGCAAGATGTGGGCATCCATATTGTCCAGTTAGCACACACTGTTATGGACTGAGTTAAACACCCACTGATTTCACATAGTGACTAAAAACTAGCACCTCTATTAAACCTCTTTACATTGATCATCTGGAATTTCTTTTGTTCTTTGGCAGAAAATGATAATACATGTAGCTTTGTGGCAGGACCCAGTGGTATCCTAGCAACAAAATGAGAAGCACTTTCTTTGCAGGAAGCTGAGAACCTTAATATTCACATACTTGGAGGGGAGGAAAATACTAGTGCTCTAATAGAAATAAAAATTTTTTCACAAGAAAACTGATGGAATTTTGTACCCACTCATTGGACATGTATTTGTTTAATGTTTCCTAAATGCCAGACGTAAGAAGGAGCACTAAGAATTCAAGGTCCATAACTAATAGGTTGCTGAATTAATGTACAATCATAATCTATAAATTACCATACAATTTACATTCTGGTTTCAACTGAAAATATAGAGAAGATGAATGCCTATATTAGGCTTCTCCAGAGAAAGAGGCAATGATACATTTATATACAAAAAGAGATTGGTTTGTTCATTTATTTATGTATTGTATATAGCTTTTGGTTTTTATTTTTTGTTAGTGTGTGCTTCCAGCATGCAATGTTTGCACTCCTTTGTGGGGTTGGTACGTGTACAGAATTAATCTTCCTTCCTTCCTGCCCCCTTCTCCGTCCTTCCCACTCCCTCCCTCAATCTCTTTTCTGTCAGTTGGTGCACAAGTCTTCACTCCTATCACACAGGAAATGGAATCTTCCCCCCACCAGCCCCTTCTCACAACATTTCTTGACATCATACTATAGGGTCAAAGAATGAAAACTTTCACACTAAAATCAAAAAGAAAAGAATGTCCACCATCACCACTCCTACTCAATATAGCTCTGGAAACATTAGCCAGAGCAGTTAGACAAGGGAAAGAAATAAGGGTAAGATGGAAAAAAGTTAAATTGTCATCTGCAAATGACATGATATTCTGCATAGAAGATGCCACAAATTGCAGCACAAGACTCCAAGATTTAGTAACCAAATTTGGCACCACAACCAGCAACTGAGACTGGGCATGGTGGCATGCACCTGTAATTCCAGTATTGGGGAGGCTGAAAAAGGGAGACTCACTATGAGTCCAATCTATGTACTGAGACCCTGTTAACCCTGCAGACCTTGTAACAAGTACAAAAGTTCAATAGCATTCCTGTACATAAATAACAAATTTACTGAGAGAGAAATCAAGGAAAACACTGCTTTCACTATAGCATTGAGAAAAAAGTGAAACACCTAAGAATCACTTAGGAACCACTCTAAGGGAAAGAGGATTGAAGAAGACACCAAAAAGGAGAAAAAAAAATAGCCTTTGTTCTTAGGTAGGAAGAATCAATATAGTGAGAATGTGCATATTTCCAAACTGCTGTACAGATTTAGCGCAATCCCAATTAAAGTTCCAATAGCATATCTCACAGATTTAGCAAAAAAAAACCTAACATGTATTTGGAACCAGAAGGGACCTAAAATATCAGAAGCAATTCTGGGCAACAAAGCAATGGCAAGAGGCAACACAATCACTGACCTAAATTGTACTACAAAGCTACTAAGATAAAACAGTATGTTATGGAAAAAATAGACTTACAGACCAGTGGAACAAATTAGAAGACTGGGAAATAACTCCAAACATGCTCAGCCACCTTGCCTTTGGTAAAAAGGCTAAACACCCTCACTACAAGAAAGGTAGTCTCTTTCATAAATGGTGCTGGAAAAATTGGCTTTCCACATTCTGAGGATTAAAATTAGACCTGTATCACTTATCACTCACTGTGCACTACACTAAAATCGAAATGCAGCTGATGCCTGGATATTAAAACAAATCTACTGGGAGAAAAACTAAGTGGAACTCCTGAAGACAGTGGCATAGGCAAAGACTTTGTGAACAAAACCCTGATCACACAGGGAATAAGACAATGAATTGCAAAACATTTGCCAGCTGTTCTTTAAAGGATTAACGTCTAGAATGTACAAAGAACTAAACAAAAGTCAGACACCCAAAATTAAAGACCCAATCCAAAAATGGGCATCTGAGGCAAATACACACTTCTCAGATGACAAAGTAGAAATGGCAAATAAACACACAAAAAACGTTCAGCATCACTGATCGTTCAAGAGATGCGAACTGGGACAACACTGAGAGTTTGACCTCACTCCAGAAACGAAGGTTATGATGAGCAAATCAACCAATTAGAAAGAGATTCATTAGAAGGTATTTAATGGTGCAGTTAGGGAGCTTCCAGGACCCGGGACCTGCAGGGCAAGTCAGCAAGAGGCACAGGACAGCCAGCTGCTCAGCTGCAGGCTCAGTCTGACACTGGAAGCCAGCGGGGTCGAACGCCACAGGCCAGCATAGTGGACGGACAGTGTGGAGGCCATAGGCCAGCGTAGCAGACTGGCAGCGCAGAGGCCATGGACCGAAGACGGAGGAAGCAAAGCAAGGTGTCCATTTGAACGCGATTCACCCCTGGTATCTGACCAATGTGATTTTCAGCAGCTTTGCCGAGGGAAGGGTATAAGGAAGAACTCAGCTGTGACTTTAATGTCCCCTCCTGAGCACTACTTGGTGCCTTTATTGACCTTTGCTCTCACGATGCTGGTTGTCTGCATGAAACTGTGCACCATGAAACGGGTGAGGGATGCTCCAAAAAACAGGTCAAAAAGGAAAGAAAAATTTCTGGGCACAAGAAAAACCACTGCTTCCTTCCTGGCTTGCTGCTATTTCTTAGAGACAGTGCTGCAGCTCTCAGGAGAGTCACAAGGACACAGCTGTGCACAAAATACCAATGCCAGCCTTGAGGAGGGCCCACGCACTCCTCTGCCCAGACCAGAACCTCCCTTCTAGCCACTTAGCTTTCCATTTCTTTGACCACGGGGCTAATTCATCATGAGGTTTATGATGAATAAAAGCTTAGCCGCAGCAAACAGTCTTAAGTACCCAGGTGCTTGGAGACATGGTTCCTACTAAGCCGCTCTTGCCATGGAATGGCTCTTCCTTCTACCCTCAAAAGACATCAGTGGTGTCGTTAGATTTGCTAACTTCCCTCAACTCCTGTTGGAAAATGCAGTATGGATAAAAGGATCATTACAGAGCCTCTCCATGTTGATTTGGTATCCAGGATTAGTACCTGACTTTAAAAGTAGACCCTACCATGTACCTCCCCATAAATGGTCCCATGCTGCCCTCATGTGGTCAGACTTGGAGTATCCCCACACATACGCCGACCTTTAAATAAAAGTTTGGTTTTCTTTGAAGTGGAAGAGTACAGTTCAAGCTAAAATTCGCACCTAGCCAATAATCACATCAAATCAATTTGAAACACATATCCACAAAAAGTTCCAAGAATTCAGTAATTCATACAGATTGAATTTTCTCCCCATGACAATAATACTAACACTAATAGGATTGAAAGTTATTGAGCATTTTCTGTGTGCTAAATACTATAAAAATGTTACATATTTTACACCACTTGGCTCTTTTTCTATTGTACCTTTTTCAGATGAGGAAATGGAAGCGTTGCTGGTGAGTGCGCCAAGATGTCAGGATGCCTAAGAGTCAGCCTGCTTCAAATCCAAATTGCAGGACTCGGTCTGAACGACTGCAGTACGCACCCTCAGGCAGAGGCTCGTGCCCGCAGGGTCTCCCTGGGTAACACGCGGTGTCTCGGAGACATTCAGAAGGAAACGGGCATAAGCCGCTTCACCATGTGTTGAACGATATAAAGACTATTGTATTTTTCTTTATGTTTTATTTCTTAAAGAGAGTACAATTAGAATTAAAACCGAAAAAATTACAAGTGAAACAGATTTTCACTTAACAAAGCAAAATGAATTTCATAGTATTTGCTATAACAAATAGTGTTGTCTTCCAAGCCGTTGTTCACAGTACCAGATATATTTATGTAAAATTGATGAAGAAAGAAAAAGGAAATGTATAAGAAGAGAAAAAAGGACAAACAATTGAAAAAAGGAGACAAACAAATTAAGTGTTATCTGTTCATTTCCACAGATCAGCAGAAGCGCCCCGTACTAATTCCAAATAAGAGCTCAGAGACTAAACACATTACAATGGGGCATCATTTTGCAAGTTGTACAATATTTCCATTCAGTAACTAGTACTCGTTATCAATCCTGCTGTGAATTGATAGAAGATAAAATGTCTTATGCCACTAATGAGTACGTTTCCTCAGCATTTCAGACTTTATCCCCAGTGAGCATGACAATATCTTTTGGACTTTGTGTGTTTGCAGGGGACAGAGCTGGAAACGAACCCAGGGCCTCAGGCATGCTCCACAAGCACTGTGTCTCTGAGCTACACCCCCATACCTCCAGTTGAAATTTTGTAATTGAGAATATTTTAGCTTTTGAATTTTTAAGTTTTAACTTTTGTAGCTATGTGGGGTTCTTAATAAAACAACGCAATACTAGGGGTGTCTTAATTCACACAAAAATAAAAAGTTAATTTTGGTTTTGAAAGTAAGTAGAGCTTCACTCCAAGAGGTGGCAGGAATCTTTGAAAGACACAAAAGGGAGTCCTGTTGTCACTTGCCCTTCTCTCTTTCACAATTTCAGCATAAATTGTCTTCCTGTGCTATCATGCCTCTCTTTTCTATTCCAAAGTCCAAAATCTTATAGCCCAAACTACCTCTCACTGCAGAAAAGTAATCAGAAGGAAAATCTCTGTTTTCTGGGTCAGTGAGAATATGAGGCAGACCATTCTGACCCTCAGCTAGCCTAGCTTGAGAGAGCCTGAGGAGATGAGGCACGCACCTGCAAGGGTGTCTGAGATGTCCTGTGGATGGCCCCTTGAGGCCCCAGCCTTCCCCTGGCTGCTCCCCCTCTGGCTCCTCTCCTCTGCTCCTTTCTGGCCACCATGCATCAAGCAGCTTTACTCCTCCATGCCCATCTTCTTTCGTATTGTTCATTAGTAGCTCATGTCTGCAGTACATGCAGCTCACAGCACCTCAGCAGGCAGTACAGGAGATCAGTACAGTATGTGCTACAGGGCCTGCAAGCATCCACTGCGCAGCGGGAACCATGAGCTCAGACCAGGCTCTGCTCTTCTAAGACATGGGCAGCACTCATTTAGTCTCGGCAATGCAGATGATGTCTGAGGTGGAGTTACAGTACTGATAAAACCTGGGCAAGCGGCCATCCTCAGAAAATGACCCGACTTCCCTGGTATGGATGACGGCTGGCTTTGTTGCCATTAGCAAAGAAACTCATGAAGAAGTAAAAGAGGAAAGGAAGCATTACACCCTTCAAACGTGAAGCAGTTGTTACCAGGACTTAAAGCGAGGGCAGTAAAATGTAAGGTCAGCTCTGAACCTTGCTTCAAAAGAGAATCACACACCTAAACCATAACATCCACTGGAGCCAACTCTGACAAAACCAGAACCCTTCACTCCGTATCTCTAACTGCACAGAACACTGGAGCTAGAAACTACTAGTTTTCATTTCCATACAGTGGAATGAAGCCTGAAAACTGACAACTCCTCTAAGTAAAAAAACCACATTCACCCACAGCTAAGAAGGTTCTGCACTTGCCCCACTGTGCCAGCTGGCCTCACCCTGAGTCCCAGCCTGAGCACGATCACCCTTTCTGGTGCACCAATGTGACACCAGAAAGGGTGATCAAATGAAAGGCCATTCAGCCATGCAGTCTCCCAAAGCAATGAAGCTAAATCATTCTGCGAGCTGGGCCTGGAGATACAACTGCAGTCCCAGCTCTCTGGAGGCCAAGGGTGAGGACATAGGCTCTGAAGTTAGCTGGCTGTAGAGGGAGCGCAGCCAAGGCCGGCCTACATGCAAGCCCCTGGTGCACACACCACAAACTGTCCTGCATCTACCTACATTTGTGGTTTCTGTCAGAGCTATTGGATTTTCCATAATTGTTAAAAATAAGGTATAAAAGCTGGATGCATGGGGTGCACCCTGGAGCCCCAGCACTTCAGAGGCTGAGGCAGGAGGACTGTGGTGAGTTTGAGGCTAAGCTGGGCAATGCAGTGAACTGAGCTGCCAGCCTGAAATGCCTGTCCAGACCCTGTCTCTAAATCAATCAATAAATAAATAAGGCACAGGTTTACAGACACTGGGTCACTCCCATGCAAGCTCCAGCTCGGGTGACTTCCTCCACTTGTCCCTTTCCTGGGAGCCTTCTTGTTTCCCAGTCTCTGTTTGCAATCAGGTGATATCTGCACAGGCAACAGAGCTCACAAGCAGACGATCCACGCCCATGCTGTCCACCCTGTGGAGAATGGACTGCTCTGTGAGTTGGACATAGCAATGGTCAGAAGGCATGCACAGACTAAAACAAAAGTGTTTTCTTAGACCAAGGAAATGCTAATCACTTCTTACTTACAATTACTGAGTAAATGAAGTTTCAGGCTTCTACCATGAAGTATAGTCCTATGAAAAAATATGGTTCTTGTCTACTGACCCCCAAACTTTCAGCACCACTCAGGACTTCAGGATGGGCTGAACACAGTACTGCCTTGCCGCTGTGGCTAATAATGATTCAAAGATAACCCATCAGTGCTCTGTGTTTACAGCACAGCTAACCTGTTTGTCTGCTCACATTTATTTAAATGTCAGCAGAGTAGACCTGGGCTGAGGTTTCCATGGAAACTGTCCTGGCTTCAGGTGCTTCTCTGGGCTTTGCAGCCGGAGTTCAGAGCAGAGGTGAGCTGTGCGGCTTCCCTCCTCAGGATACTCCCTTCTCTGGCTGGTCCAGGGCCCACCTCCTCCTTTGTCTTCTCATTTTTGGCAGAGTCTCCTCAGCACCTGTGACTGAGAACTGAAAAATCTCCTCTAAGCCTTGGCAAATCTCACCCATCACAGGTAGTAAATTGGGCAGAATTTCTTCTCTTTCAGCCAGAAATGATGTTTGATGATATCTTATGTAGAAATGCGGGCAATACACAACAGTAGACAATGCAGAACATCTGATGTGTGGGACTTGGAGCTCTGAGAACACATTTTTCTCTTGTGTCATCTTCCTGAACTATCAGCGACAGAGGAACCAAGAACAAATATAGTGAATGTGAGAACCCAAATAGCAACAGCAGAAACAGCAGAAGGACATTAGTAAAATTTGTGTGGGGCAGAATCCAATATTAAAAGTAAGCAAATCTTTCAACGCAAACTCTAGATAAATAGATGCCTGGAAAAATAATATCATTCCCCATAAAATAGGGAGAAAAATTTAAAAAACAAAACAAAAATACAATTCAACTTCACTTGCATTACTGAATGACATGCTTCCCCTAATTCTACCCCAGATGCAGAAAGCTTCTCGTGCACTGCAATGTATAACTAAAGAAAAGCCAACAACAGTAAAGTAGACATAGTAAGAAACAACACTTTAGGGCTTGGCGGGCCTCGGGCAGCGCAGGCACTGACAGCTCAATAAACATCTCCCCATGTCCCTTCCTCCTTCCAACCTTGAGTGAGTTCCTTAACAGCTATGGCATACGTATCAGTTTCCTCTTGCACAATGGACAGCACCATTCCCTGCCTTGCAGAGTCACGGGGAGGAGTAGAGGTAGGGGCCCTTCTCACAGTGCACTTGGCCTCTGAGAAAGCCTGGCAGTCTTCAGGATGGTGCAAGCCTGCAAAGCTCCTCAAATCCCCATCTTAGAAGTGATCTCTTACAAAATAAACACCCATTCACAGTTCCCCCAGAGCAACCTTGGCCTCTTTCTCAGTTGACGTTTCAGACTTTTGGACAACCTTAAGCTCCTTATGTGCTTACAGTCGCCCCTGTGATGTTGGGGCTCACTGACAGCATGGGAATAACGTGCTCCCTGAGGAGGCGCAGGGTTCTCTGTGGTCCATGTCCCATGGCGGTGTGGAGAAGCTGGCGTGCAACGTGGCAGAGACCTGAGCGGAAACTACCACAGAGCTCTTCCCACAAAGGCAGGGAATGTAAACAGTGGCACTGTACACCTACTAAACTCTGGATTTACATTTTTAAATAGTGATGGATAACTAATACAAGGCTGAAGAATCTGCCACGTGCTGTTTTGCAACAACTAGAAATTTCCATCCTCCTATGTGATATCTGTAATATCTACTCCAGAAATTCACAGCTATTTGTCACTTCTGCTTTTCCAGCTTGAAGGTTTCCAGATCCCTTACAAGTGCTTCTGTCTACTGTCTACAAGATGGCTTTAATCTCTCACTTGAAGGGCCAGCTAAAACCTGTGGGGCGAAGCCTGTGTACTCTCCTCTCCTCATGACCCCAAGACTCCTGCCTCCCCACCACACTGTCCACACCATGCTTTCCTGTTTCTGGAATGTGCCAAACTCACTTCTACTTTAGACCTTTGCTCTAATTCTTGAACACAGCTCTTCTTCCCCCAAAGAGCTGAATATCCAAGTGGCTCAAACTCCTCTACCCTCTTTCAGAACTTGGGGAGCAATTCCAGGGCCTTCACACTACATCCCCAGACTTGCTTATTTTTTACTTTTGAGACTGGTTTTTCCTAAGTTGCTAAGTTGCCCAGGCCAACCTGGTACCGAGATCCTTCTGCCTCAGCCTCCTCAGTTCCCACCTGGGGTTTCATGTGTGTTTTACCAAGCCTGGCTTTCTCCTCCTCCGCAAGTCTTTGCTCTAAACTCTCATCATTAGGAAAGATTTCCTTAAAACTGCAGCACTCCCCTCTAACTCCCATTCTGTTTTGTTGCCCCCTGAAATTCACTCTAATGTGTCCACATAGTGGTTCTCAGCAGAGCACCAGCGCTGCCAGGGCAAAGGTCTTTCTCTCTCTAGCGCCAGGCACTGAGGTGTTCTGGTTGCCCAGAGCAATGCCTGGCGCTTAGTAGGTGCTCAGGAAACCTTTACACATGTGAACTTAGAGAAGTTTGTTTCAAAAGAAATTTATTTTATAAAATTAATTACCCCAAGGAAAAAGGTGAATTTTCTTTTACTTGAATTTCCTAATTCAGAGGATTGTAATACAGGATCTAGAGTCTCAAATTTTATGAGCAACTATAAGAGAGACTTTATTGGTTGAGAGAGTTATAGGAAAGATGAGGTGCAGGACTGCTGTGGGCAACACGAACAGTGATCTGTAAATTAAGTGTTTATCACTTTGTCCATGTTACGCCTTTTCATGGCTGCAAATGTGAAGGCTGTCACACCTTTGCTCTTACTACCTAAACCGATGTGCGTACTTCTTGTTACTAGTTCTTCAATTGGGGAATCCTATTATTCACTGTATGGAGTGAAAACTAAAGCCAGGTGTCAGGCGGTGGCTCTCAGGTCTAAAGCAGTGCATCAGCCGCCGACACACCTGGAAGCCTTGCCTGAGATAGATAAATAGATGCTCGTGCATCGGGAGGGCCAGGGTCGGGCCGCGTGACTCGTGCAGGAGCAGGTGGGCAGCGGCTGCCAGTGGCTAGTGCTCCTTGCTGCCCTCTGAAGTATCCTAATCCTTCCCATACCAGGGTCCCTGTGTCCTCTTGCACACTGCACCCATGTCATTCAGCCTCGTCTGGTCCCCACAGAGACAATGCTGCACCTCCATAACCAGGCACCATGCAAGGCCACAAACTCAGGACTGCAAACAAAATTCTGTAAGATCATCAACACAGGTGGATTTGTTTCCAGAATGAAATACCTGAGGCAATTAATTCACAAAGGAAAATCATGTATTTCGGATCAGGGTGCCAAGGCTCCAGTCCCACACTGGGCAACCCTATCACTGTGGGCCCTTAACAAGACAGCCGCGTGGCATGTGGCAGAGCAAACCACTAACACACCCTGCCTGGGAAGCAGAGAGGGACTGCCCAGGCCAGGGCCCACAGTCCCACACCTTCCAGAGGGACCAGCCCTCCTCACATCTACCATTTAGGAGGCCTGGGGACACTCCGAATCCTGTGTGACGCCCATCCTGCTCTGCTGTCCTCTGTGTGGAGAGCACCAAGTGACCTGGGCCACTGCCTGCTGCTCTGAGCTGAAGGCTCACTAGAAAAGCAGACTTCTCACATTCTGGATAGAGGCAGCAGAGCTAAAGCATTCATGGGGAACCTGCTTCTGGACAAGAAAGGCAGGGAAAAGCAAAGGCAGAATCAGCACACACGCCCCCTCAGTGTATTTCCGAGACAGAAACCCTGCCCCAAACAGTACAAATCAGTTTCTCAGTTGTCCAGGTCACAGCTCTTCTTCTTTCAGTTCCAGTTGCCCCTGTCTCTTAGAGATGGCCAGTCACTGTGGTGACAGCTGGCCACCAGGATGCACACTGTATAAACTAACTGGCAAGCCACTCTGCCTTCTGGGAGAGATCCCATCAGCGACAGACAGCGTAAAGTCACTCCGCCTCCTAGTCCTGGGTGTCGCTCTGTGTTTCTCCTTGCCTTCATGTTTCTCATGAACATCACTTTCTAGGAGCAGAAGGGCACAGTGCCCATGGGGCCCATGAGGACTGACAGCAGGCACCCGCGGTCACGCAGTCCCCTTGCTGAAGCCCTCCGCCCCCCCAGGCCAGCAGAAAACCTGAATATGAGATGCAGCCAGATTGGCCCCAAACTCCCTTGCAGTCCTCCCTCTGCTCTTTGTGCAGTCTTTCCCTAGGACTGGCTAATGGGATGTTGCCGCAGACCCGCTAGGTTGGGTGGAAATGCTACAGGCAGCAGACACAGCCAGACTCCCAGGGCGTCAAGGCAGAAGCTGCAGCCTAGGCGCATCAGCTGGAGGCCAGGCCTCAGAGTAATGACAGGGGTGCAGTCCTACGGGCTCCCCGGGAGTAAGTGGAAACACTTGGTGGGACAGTCTAGATAGACATCCATCACCTGAGTGGGCAGCCAAGACTCCAGATCCATCACCTCAGAAGCTCTCTGATCTGTCATGCCCTCACGCTAGGTGACCAGCTTCCCCGTTGGGTCAGTATAGTCAGCTGCCACCCACACTGCAGCCATGAGGGTCTGCTCTGTAAAGTCTCCCTGCAGAGTGGGGCCCCTCCTGCTCCTCTGACAGGAACTTTCCAGCTCTCAAATATTTCCTGTTCTACACCTCTGTTGTTCCCAGAACTCATTCTTTGATTTTCAGAGAACACAAACTTGGATGATGAGCTATCAAGCAGGTTCAGAGTTAGGTTTCTCTTCCGTCTCATTCGGAGGTTATACCTAGCAATATAGAACGACATAGAGAGGCTGCAAAAGTTAAAAGCTAGAAGAAAGCGTGAAGGGTGGAACGAGCCGAGCCGCCTTACCAGCGAAGCCAGCCGCTGACACAGCCCTTAGTGTGCGCCAGGCCCCTTACACAGGGTGTGACATGAATTACTTCAACCTGCACCCCAAGCGGAAGGGGTGGGGGTCCCCCCTGCGCTCCTCTGCCAGGTGAGGACAGCACACTTTCACACACCCACAACTCGCGACGCACCTGTGGCCCGTCCCAGCCCCCGGTGTGCACTTGGGCGCGCTAGCTCCGGCCCGGACCGAAGGCGCGCGTGGGAGGAGCAGGGCCCTCAGGGAGCAGCGGGCCTCTCCTTCCCGAGGACGCGGGCCGCACAGCAGCGCCCCCTAGGCGGCCGTCGGGATCGCCCCCTCCGCGAGGGGCGGAGAAGCGAAAGCAGAAATCCCAGAGGCAGGGCGAGCGCGGAAGCGACCGAAAGTGCCGCGCGAGCTGCGGACGCGGAGCAGGCGGAGCGGGAGGAGCGGAGCGGGAGGGAGCGGGAGGCCGCGATGCGCGCCCCGCGCCGGCTCTGCGTCCTGTGCTGCTGCTGCCTTCTCCTCGGCGACCTCGGCGACAGCAGCCCTGCCGGGCGCCGGACGGCCGCCTTCCGGGTAGGAGCGGGCGCGGCCCTGCCGACCCTGTGGCCTCTCCTCTCCCTCCCGCCGCTCCTGCCCCCCTCCCCCGACCCCCTGCGCCCCTGTCCTGGTCCCCTCCTGCTTCTCGGCTCCCACGCTCCCCTCCCCCCGCCCTCATCCGTCCCAGTTCTCCAGCAACGGTGTCCCAGCTGGTCTCCAGAGAGCCAGGCTCTTCCTAAAAACCGTTTCGAGGCCTGGGGGAGCAGGGAGCCGCGTGCATCCATTTCAATACAGTTTTTCTTTGCAAATGACATGAATGATAAAACACCAGTCTGTGTTCTACATTTCAATGTATGAAATAGGGAATGCTCGGTTATTCGTGCTGACCCTCCAAAGTGTCCCCACAGGCAGGACCACGTCTGAGCAGTTCCTTTCTTCTCTTTAGACACCCAACTGAGGACAGGACTTTGGAAGCTGCAAGTGGAGGAGAACATTTGAAAATCTTGATAAAACCTGGGTTGAGGAAGACTGGGAAAAAGCTTTGTAAGCAGTTCCTGCCCAGGGAGTTAGCTTGATGGGGCCGAAGCCCAGAAGGGGGAGCTCTCGGATTTCAAAGCCCTGGGCACCTCTTGAAGGAGCTGTGTCCAGGTTGGAACTGGGACAAGGAGGACCCGGGGGTGGGGGACAGAAAGGAGCCTGGCCCCCAGTGTCCTGTGGCACTGGAAAGGTTTCTGCTAGCCTCACAGAAATGATTAAAGTATGCAATCAGTGAAAGCCAAGTGTAACTAGAGATTTTCCTTTGACAAAAATATGGTAACTGATGGGTCAGTTGGTCTGCGATTGCTGTTTACCACGCAGCTGAATCAGGTATACAGGAGAGAATGTCTTGGGGCTGTGTAAGTACATTTTTTTTAAAAAATTAAGTTTTTAAAGATAAAATAGAACAGCAACACACTCGGTGTTATCTGGGAGACCCCATGACTTACAGTCTGGGAAAGCAGGCAGATGCTGGGGCCAAGTGCTGCTGCTTTGTTAAGGGACAGCAGGTGGGCCTCACACTTGCAAACTGGTCCAGTCTCAGGATCTGCCTGGCCCTTGATGCTGACCACATTCATGGGACCCTGCTGGAGGCTGAGGTGCAGAAAGTGCCACTGGAGTAATAGTGTGATTTGTGGCCATGGGTTTTAGAGAACCATGAAAGTTTTGCCAATTCATGGGTGGCATCTGGAGTGTCGCCAACCCACATGCTGTGGGGACGAGTTGGGCCTGGGACTGGTGAAAGGCAGATTAGAGCATGTGCCCGTGAAGGAGGCATCTCAACTCACCAGTTCTTACCCCTGTCAGGTGCGCTTGTGTGACACCTGTGGTGCCAAGGCGGGAAGCCACAGGGCCAGCCTGCCAGAAACCGTGAACCAAATCAACCCTCCCCCATAAGCCTGGTTCAACTCCAGCATTTCATCACAGGCACGGACATCTAACTGATGCTACCAAACTGAGTGCTTCTCCATCCTCTGGAGAACAGAGTTGCTATGAAAACCAGACAGAGCCATGACATTTTCTGGTGAATCCTAAGACCATGAGGGCACAGGTTACCACGGCTGCCTCGCAGGCACAGAACAGGAACAGACCTGCCCAATGGCCCCTGGGACAGGCACTCAGAAGCTCGCCTGCTGGGTCAGGCCTCTTCTCGGTTTCGAAGCCTAGGAAGGAACAAGTGTTTGCCACAATCATTATTTCCCATGGGCAGCTGGTGCTTCCTCTGACCCTGCTTTAGCGAAGGCTGAGGTATTCCCTGCAGAATAATGCTGGCACCATTACAACACACAGAGTTCCACAATTTCAGGAGTGTCACCTCAGGAAGGCTCGCCAGAATGACTCAAGCAACATCTTTACCAGATTATTGATAATGTGTACGTATGCCTTTGGGTGTGCAGGGATGATTGTAGCAGTCTCATGATGAGGACTCCTGGATTCTCCCATGTTTGTAGCAGTGAGGCTGAGCCTGGCAAGGGTGAGGCCCAGGCATGTGAGGGGACAGTGGTGGCCCTAACCGATGAGCCAGCCCCTTGCATCAGGTCAGCTGCTCCACATAAGCTGTAGCCAAGAATGCTTAAGGCAGACTTTCCACCCAACATCCGGAGACAGAGGTGGGCCTGACATTAGACAAGAGGTTCAGCAGGCCTTTTCTGTTGGTCTAAATTGCAGGCTACATCCCCTGAAAGGAAATGTAATCTTGCATTAGAACTAGTCACTCATTTGTGTCTGGTGACTTGTGTAATATTTTAACATTTACTGTATATGGCAGCTGGTCTGACTTCTTTTTGTCCTTCTGGGAATTGAACTTAGAACCTTGTGCTTGCCAGTCAGGTGCTGTGCAGCTGAGCTGTGTCCTGGAGCCCTAGCCAGGGTTTTTGAGTAGAGAATAATGAACATTTGCTGACCTATAAGAAACATGATAAATAAGATTTAAATATTGTACTATAACTTGTTTCCTAGTAAAGATTATAGATGCTCCACTAAAAAATTAGTTTTCTGAAAATAATTAGAAAGGATATATATAGATACTGACTGTACATTTCATATCAGTTTTATTTTGCAAGCTGAGTGCATACATGTTATTTCTGTATTGTCTTCAGCACAATATTTCCAGGTTGGTGGGTGAGGTGCAGAGTGGATGACATTTTGGAGGCAGTGGCACCAACATGCAGGCTGCAGTCCACTGTGTGATCTTTAAGGATAATGTCACCATCTGGTGGAAGCCACTGGTCCGAGGCTTATGACTCCCTGGTCTGGAGCCAAACTCCCAGCAATGCACTTGTGGTGTACAAAGGCTTTTCCTCTTTGTTCACTCTTGGACATACTGACACCTTCAAAAATTAAAGCAGTCCAAGCCACAGGTGCTGGCACACACCTGTAACCCCAGAATCAGGAAGAAGGGGCAGGGTGAGCTCCATGAGTTCAAGGCTAGCATGGGCTGCATAAGCACATCTAAGACCACCCTGAAGTCCATAGTGAGATCTTGACACCCTCTTCCTTCCAAAATGGCAAAAACTAAAAAGGCAGTCCCAAGGAGAATTTTTTATATTCATAAGTAAAGTTTATGATTTATCCCATTCTTGACTTTAGAATCTGTAAAGGACAATGTTAAAAGTCAAAATAGAAGTGAAGGGCACATGAATAAGTGCTCTTACTCTCCAAGCCTGGTAGATTCCCAAGGAGTCAGGAGACTGAGGCAGGAGGATTGCTTAGGCCCAGGATTTCAGTACCCTCCTGGGACCTGCCTCTTAATTAAACACTGAAAGACATTGTACAAACTACTTTATGCTTCTCTAATAGCTTCAGTATGAAACTTAACCCTAATATTAGTAATTTCAGTGTAACACTTAACCGTTATACTGTATGCAGTTCTCATAAAAGATTAATATACACCAGTGTAGAGTTCATAGTACACAATAATCATCATTAATAAGAGAAAACCTAGTACCAGCGGGAAAATATATTAAATGATTATCGCTTTCTTGGCTAATGAAAGAGACACCAGTGCCTTGCAAGTGTGTACCCTTCTGTGGACTCTGTGAGGGCTGGACATCCACATGCACCCAAACCCATTGCGGAGACTTTCAGCCAAGCCCTCGGCTGGGCCTTGCATCCATTGGGGCCAGCAGTATCTTCCTCCAGAGCTAAAGTGAGGCACACAGAGCACTTAGAAGAAATCCTGGCCTTTCACTAACCAATCTCTGCACCCTGTTCAACTGTGCGTTTGTGTATTCAGAAGACAGGGACTCTTTTCAGAGAACAGAAGTCTCAGCAACTTGGACCAGAGCCAGTAGAACACATAGGATTCATTCCTATTTGCTGGCAGTCTTTTGAGAAAGATTTCACTGGCATTCCTTTCCGGGGGCAGACGTAGGAGCACTGAAGGGCCGCAAGCTCCTGGCGGAATGATCATTTCCCATTTGCCTCTTAGTATGTCCTGATCAAGTAATTTCTCAGACTCTTGTTGCCCTTGAAGTATTCATAAAAATGTGGAATTGTGTTGGTGGCCAGAGAGGGAACAGAAAGCTTCCTGATCCTGAGAGAGAAATGTTGATTCCTGAAGAACTTTAGGGCTTCAGCCTACTCTTGCCAGCAGACTGGCTTCAGGCTCTGGTTTGCATCTAGACTCTCCATCGTGCCACATGAACAAGGATACTGGAGGTGACTGGATTGTGGGGTTATAGCTCACTTGCCAGGAGGCAGCAGGATCTATTCTGAAGATAGGATGAGTCATGGGGCATGGCCTATCAGGTGAGTAACATTAAGGAGGGTGAGGGTTAGCGTTAGTGTTAGTGTCAAGGTTAGTGTCATAGTGTGAGGTTTTTGTAAGGGGAAAAATACAATACAGGACATGTTTTATAAGATTATTTTATAAGGAATTACCCAAAGAGCCTTATACAAAGAGAGTGCAGGAAATCTGTAAAACACACCAAAGACCAAAGAACCCAACCTGGATCCTAATATCGTGTGTGAAGATGTAGAGCCCATAGCTATGCCTCCCACAAGGCCAGCCCGAGGCCTAGAGGCCACGACAGTGCCCCATGCAGGCCTGCTTCTGGGATCTACACTGGGAAAGCTCAGAGGTCAGTGGTGGAAGCTAGAAGGTCTGTCCCAGAGGAATGAAGGATCTGTGGCAGCGAGCTGAGGGGTCAGCCCTGGAGCCAGGAAGTGGTGCTCAAGGGAGGGACCAGAGCTCCTCTGAAGAGAGCCACAGCCGCCCTGTGACAGTGAGGTCCTGCACTCCAGTGATGAGAAAAGCTGAATTTCCATCGGGAAAGCCAACATGACAAACTTCTCCAAGAGACTGAGCACAGCACCATCTTCCCATCAGGAACAAGGAAGCGATGCTCAAGGTGAGGAGCAGAGCTCCACAAAGTGAACTGTAGCCATTCTCAGTGACAGCAAAGGTCCTGAGCTCATCCTCCAAAGAGAACAGCCGAGTTCACCAGGAAAGCTGACATTACAAGGTCCCCTAGAAGAACAGCCCAAGAGAGCCAGCAGCTCCAACAGCTCCTCCAAACAGCTCCCCTACCAGCCTCCCAACAGAGTCTCCAGTTCTGCCACTTATGCTTGTGGCAGCAGCCCCTAGGTGAGCCTCCCACACCCAGCACCACGCTAGTCCAGTTCTGCTGGATGTGCAAGTTGGCCACCAGTTGGCATCCAGCACAGTTAGGGACGGCAGGCTCAGGGCCAGGGTCCGGGCTAGGGAGCTGAGGCCTTGGAGATCCCTCCCTCACTGTTAGCTTCCTGGATGCCGCAGGGTGAGGAGCTTCCCTCTGCCCCTTCCTTTCTGCCTGGTTTCTGTGTGGAAGGGACCTTTTGTGACAGCCAAAACAACCTTCTCCTTTTTTTTAGATTGAAGAGTGCTGGGTGCTTTTTTCCCAACAATGAAAACCATAACCAAGGCCTAACTTTATCAGTGCAGTTAGTTCTCATAGTTTCTGCACAGACATAATCCTGTTTCTTCTTTGGAGAAAACATTTCTCTCTTTTCTGGTTTCAGTCTGGAAGGAATTTCTTTTCCTAGGGAAACATCCGGCCTGGGCAAGCAAACCTGGAAAAGACTCTTAGAATTAGTGTCACTGAAATTTGTTTTCCTTATTACAGTCATTGAAAAATTTCTTCAGGTTTCTTCATTCCTGAGACAAGCCCCTCCCTGAATCTTTTAAGTTTCATTGTATCTCAGTGAATTAAACATATTTATTTAAATAAATAAATGAAAGCAGGGTTTTCTTTTCTTCCAGATATATTGAAAAACTTTAGATTTACACCTCTTTTATTCTCTCATAAGATCCGTATTATTCTCAGATTTTTGCACTTTGAAAACTACCAGCGAAAAGTCTTCTCTGTGTTTCCTTAAGTTTTCCCTCTTTCCTAAGTGGAGAGCTCAGCCCTAGGGCTGGGAGCTCAGTGCTGGAGCACGCAGCTCAGTGTGTGTGAGGCTCGAGGTCAGGTTAGCACTACAAGCAGGTTTCAAAGCTTTGACTTCATGGCTTGTGGCCTCTGGGGCGGTTGCTCTGTGGCCCCTCCCCATTCCGCCCTCTGTTACTGCAGGGGAACAAAACGCTCCCTCTGTTATCTTTGCTGATGGTACGTGCACCAGAGGCCATTCACACACACACACACATGAGACCGGGAGCCTAACGTGGACCTGCAGTGAGGCTTCAATGACCCTGCTTGGACAGCCAGAATCAAGACAGCCAGGGAAGTCACTGGGAAATGGGGTGGTGAGGAAGTGAAATTTGAGTAATTTTAACATATGAACCATGTGCAGTGAGCTTGATATGTGTTGTGCTATTTGAGGAAACAGGAAAACAATTGTGGGATATACTGTAGAGATTTTTAATTAAACCTATGACTTTAACTAGATAGTGAGTCCTCACTTCAAACACTGTGAGAAGTATCAGTCCACCTCAACCCAAGTAAACCTGGAAGTGTGGCATGTGATTGACCTGTACTATTGCCAGGATGTTCTGTGTTTATACCAAACAGAAGCTAGAACATGAAGATATGTAGATTGAGAATTTGTTCTTCCAGCCACTGTGGTATTTTCCAAACACTGTCTTATTCCAGCTTTAGGTTCACAGTAGTCAAGCACATAGCTAAAGGCTTCCAGCAAGAGTCTTGGGGATGAAAAAGAAGAGTTCAGGCATGCAGTGCACTCACAGCACCCCACCCTAAGCGCGCTGCAGGTGTGGCCTGAAGGACTTCACGCAGCAATAAGTCCATTGCAAATTCAGTCAGAGACCAGCGAAGGCCACCCCTAAGCGTGGCTGCATGCGCTTTGTTGTGCAGGAGACTTGCTCTTTGTCTTTGCCCAGGACAATCCAGAGAAGCACCTCTAACTTTACTAGGCAGAGGCAGAAGAGGGGGAAGTCACGATGGGGACTGGGGTGGACCCAGTGCTCAGGGCTGCCATATTTTGCTGTTGCCAAGAAGTGAACACACCGATCACTTGGGCTGTGGAGAGCTAGGAAGGGGCAGGAGTGCTCGCACTGGCGTGGCGTTCGAGGGTGACGACGACGCTCCTGTAGCGGCTGATGGCCTCTGGTTGAACAGGAGGCAGAGCGCAGCTTTTGCACGCTCCCAACATGGTTGTGTGGCAGACACTGATGGAAGAACGCAGAGTGGCAGCAAATGAGTGTGCGTCGAGGCAGAGGTTTGTCTCTTGGATTACATAAGCCTTGAAACAGGTACCCGGTGCTGGGATCATCCCTGAGAGCTGGAGCCGTGGATGTGTGAAAGAAAGCTGTAAAGTACATATTTCCATTATTAAATTGGTATTTGTAGCTACTTTGGTTGCAGAATGACTAAAATTCTGATGATCAAATGACATTCCTAAGGCAGTACAGTCAAGAGAGGTATTTTGGAGCCGACTGACGGCCTGATGACTCATAACAGCGTTTTAATTTCCAAATATTTTAACTTTAATGCTCTGATTTTGTTTTTCTCATGCCATTACAAAAATTATCTAGGAAGCTACACTTTTGTTAGCTCTGTATCTGAGTTGGGAGAGTGCTGCTAAGCCATGTGCATTTACACGACCCGCAGATGCACCCACTGCGTGCCCAGTGCTGTCTTGGTGCCCACATCCAGGAGTCTAAAGGGGAACTACAGGCTGGGCTGGTAGCTCCAGGAGCCCAGAGTCCTTCCCCAGCACCAACAAATGTAGTAATAAATAGAATTCTAGAAGTAAGTTTTCTTGATCAAACAATGCGCAAATTTGCTGACATTGAAAGGGGTACTGTGCTTTGGGAGAGGGAGGGTGGGGGGGAGTTTGTGATACTCTGGTTCCACGTGACCTTCTTACTGAATGACTTATATACAATGCATGGATTTCCTAAGTAGCAGAAAGATGATATTATTAATTCAAAAAGCATCCCTTTTGTGTTGGCATTGAAGAAACAATGTACTTCTTTTTTTTTTTTTTTTTTTTTTTTTTTTTTTTTTTTTTTTTTTTTTTGTCTTTTTGAGCCAGGGTCTCACTGTGCAGTTCAGGCTGGCCTTAAGCTCACTTTGTAGCTCAGGCTGGTCTCGAACTCACAACAATCCTCCTGCCTCAGCCTCCCTAGTGCTGGGATTACAGGCCTGCGCCACCACGCCCGGCTAAAACAATGTACTTCTTAATAATTGTTTTTTCTAAATTTGATAATGTAAGATTAGTAAATGTATACTATTTTATTTTCTTTATATTCATTGCAAGAGTTCTTTAAATTGTAGCATTATTATTATTATTTTATTTTTCAGTAAGGGTCTACAGGGTCTACAGGGTCTCACTACATAGATCAGACTCATAGTGATCCGCTCATATTCAACCTCCCAAATTGCTGGCATTACAGGCACGCACCACCACACCCAGTCTCAATTGCCATCTCAGTGTACCCCAGGGGCAGGGCCAGCACAGCAAGCCAAGGATCAAACCCCTGGCCCCTGAATCTGCCTAAGTAGGCACTTTAGTCCCCTGGGCTGTTTCACCAGCCCGTAAATTGTAGCATTATTAACCTCAGTTACATTTTGATTAGCTTTGTTTATTTTTCACATCTTGTCTGGGGTGTTTGAGGACCACAAATGCTTTTGCAGGTAATACTATGTCACTTTCTTTCTTCTATGATACTGAACTGTAAATGACTGTCAAATTATTGGGTTTCTTCAAAAACTGAATTAGATTTTCCATTGAGAGAACATTGAATGTATACATCAATTTGGGAAAAATCACTAGCACAACCAATGTTAAGTTGTCCATACTGGCATAGATCACCATTAATTATAAATTCTGTGATTGTCATTTGTAATATTTTATAGATTTCAGCATGCAACTCTTAAATATTCTAATAAATGTATTCATTTAGAAATGTTTAAAAATTGATATAACTTTTAATATTCATAATATTTTTCAAATACAATTTCATTTTCTAATCATCTGTGGCATTACAAAAAATAATCAGCTATTGATATTGAACTTGTGTCTCTTACAAACTTGGAAGAACTTACTTATTAGCTCAAGCTGCACTTTTGCCGATTTCCTTATGCTTTCTGCACAGGTGCTTTAGTTGCTTTTTTATTGCTGAGAGAAAAGAGGTGACACCCACACATTCAAGGAGGAAAGGTTTATTTTGGCTCATAGTTTTCAGAGCTTTTAGTCCAGAGTCAACTGGCTCCAGCGCAGGGTGGCAGGCAGAGGGCCATCGCAGAGGATGCCCCAGGGCAGAGAGTTCAGGGCAGGGCTGGCAGGAGGCAGGAAGCAGCCAGCCTTCTGAACACGGCCCATCCTGGACACAAGTCTACCAGAAGGTGCCACCACTCCCGGTAGGAGACTTCCCATCTTCCAGCCCCTGAACTATGTGAAGGCAATTGGTCAGTGTGCTGCTTGGGTTAGCGCACGTCCCTCACACCCGTGACCCAGTCGCCTCCGCCAAGCCACACCTGGGAGTGCACTCGGCTGTGGGTGCACCTCCAGGCACAAGCCATAAGGATTTGCCTTCTTTAATTATGGACAGCCTTACAGCTTTCTTTGAAAAATATGCTTTATTTTAATTTCTTGTGTTTTACTGAGAAGAATAAGTCTTCTAGTAATAAAAATATACATTTGTGCCTTTCTCCTACTTTGCAGGAGAAACCAATGAGAACTTCAGCCTTAGGGAAGATGTTTCTCATTCGTCCAGCCACTCAGGTTAGAGAGCGGTTATTTTAGTCTTAGAATTTGCTGATAATTTTTATTAAGAATAGTGCAGAATTTTGTCAGGTATTTTAAAAATATTTATTGAAACATACTGCTTTTCATACTTCCTTATTCAGTTAGTGTGGTATAGCCTATGGATTGATTTTGAAATATTAAACAACAGAATTTTTCTGTGAACTTCCATTTATATGATATATGACCCTCATGGTGCCCTGGTGAATTCAGTTTGATGAAATCGTGTTCTGGGTTTTGCACCTGTGCTCACAAAAGCTGCTGACAAGACAGTTTGTTGATGCACCTTTTTGTGTTTCAGAATCAAGTTGACATCATCTTGTTCAAGTTGCAAAGTATTCCCGGGTCTTTCATGTGCTGTAAGGGTGCTGATATTTCTTTCTTAGTTGTACAGAATTCACCACTGAACCATCTGGGCTTGGAATTTTCTTTATGGCTAGATTTTCAATTACAATTTTAATGCCTTTAGTTGATAAAAGGCTGGTCTACTTCCCCATTACGCTTACTTTTACCTTTGGTAATCTGTTTTTCAGGAAATTTGTCAGTTTTCTTCAGCAAATTTGTTGGCATCAAGTTCTTGATCTGCTTCAATGCTGGCGCCTGAAGCATGTGGAGTCACGCCCCTCCTTTCATTTTTGATGTTGGTCATTTGTGTTTTTCTCACCTTTTCAAAGCACAGGAGTGATGCCCATGAGGGTGGCAGGGACTGGGGAGCTGTCCCACAGCAAGGAAACTGAATCTGGGTGAAAGAGGGAGGAAGAAAGAGTGGAGAAAGCCCCCGATTCTACTGTGCAGTGGAGGGGTGCTTGCAAGGTGGGTGAGGTCTGTGGGCCATCATGAGTCGAGACCCAACTGTCACAAAGGCCCCGTCTCCTCCAGTCACCAGGCTTCATCATTAGCCAGGGCAGCAGAGGTGGCCCTGGCCTCTCAGTGGGTGATGGTAACAGTCCTGCCATCAGCCGGGAAGTGCAGGCTGCAGACACGGAGGCCAGAGAGGGGGATCCGTGGGCTGCCACGCATTGTCCACATCCTGTGTTCTCAGCGACTTCCCTGACCACTGCAGTTCAAGAAAGAATGGTGTGAGGGTGAATTATTACTCTTAATTCTTTAGCAGTTAGCAGCCTCTGACTTATGAGTATCACTCGCCACAGAACAAATTGTCTTATATTTTAGTTGTATTTTTACATGACTATATCCAGATCATTTTCAAAGTCTTGCTTCACCAAGATTTCAGAAACTGAAATTTGTAATTTTATTAGTGTATAGATAAGTGATTATTCTAGGAGTGCTCAGCGAAGAGGTGAAAAGGATCAATGGTAACTAGGAGCAATTAGTTAAAAGTGAACAGTTTACAGCTATCAAGGGCATGACCGATGGGAATGTCACTGATGTAATTGTTCAAAGAAAAAGAGACACTGCGGAGCTATTGTGTGTGTGCTCAATGTGGGGAGCACAGTGATGCCCGAGACTGATCTGCTCGTCCACTTTGTGCATGACTTTTGAGACACACAAACAATAAACTCATAAGTGCATTCAACAATATGTGAAAGAACTGGAATTGGAAATGTACCAAATGAGAATCCTCTGATCATTCACTAAGCTACACGATCTAGGAAATTAAGTGACCCTTATAAAAAAAGTCGAACCTAACCTAAATGGCAGCAAGATTCAGAGTTTAGAGATCTAAAAATGATCGTCACATTTTCCTCTCCAGAGAGAAAAATCCAGCAGTCCTCACGGAAGCTTTCCAGAGTTGCACCCCTTTTATGCAGGCTTTCTGTCCAAAGGAGCGAGTGCTATCTTTAACAGAGTTAGACCCATTCAGTCCCCTCTTAATGCTTCCTTACTCAGAGCTTGGAAAACAAAGATGAGGAGGAAGAGGATTTCCCATATTTGTAACTGTTCAACTACATGAGTGGTAGTCTATAAGAGGCGATTTGCCACTAGCATCCAGAGCACGCCTGAAATTTATTTTTCCACCTTTGGACACTCTTAACAATGTATGTGTCCTACCCTCAACATATATGGTGAAGACGAAATATAAAGATAACACCTCTGCCCAGGCATTAAAATATAAATACATAGTGGCTGTCAGTGTGAAGTCTTCACAAATATGATCTGATGTCGTATACTAACCTTGCAAGAAATCCAACTTTATATTTTGCACCCAAAGAACAGAAGCAAGTTAGCTATACACGGGTTGCTTTGGAGAGCTTCCATGATATATACAATATTGTTCTTTTTTCCTGCTTTAGGAAAGTCTTAAGAGACATCAATACTTGAATTCTGTGTTCCCTCGTGAAAACTCCACTGCTTCTTATGGGATAAATCAGTTCTCTTATTTGTTTCCTGAAGAGTTTAAAGGTATGGCCTGAAACTCTTACCATTTTTTGATTACCTCATTTAAAATTGTTCACTTAATTTTTTAGGAGTTATCTCACTGTAAATCTGGCAAATCAAGTAATAGTGGATGTGTCTTCAATGCTTATCTGATACAGTGTATCAAAAACATCGTGTCTAATATTAAGAAGAGTATACTTATGACCCCCCTATACTAGCTGCTGCTTGAAAACTGAACACTATAATCGTACAGTGTTCTACATGCATGTCTACATGCTCATAAAGAAAGAGCTACAGAGAAAGCTGGTCTCAGCACTTCCACAATGTGGTAGCAGGATGGTTATTGGGACACTTATGCCTTCTTGGGTCAAGAGATGAGAAATGTCATCAGCTGTGAGCTCATTTTTACTACTGACCTGAGTCCACCAAAAAGTCATTTGAATATCAGTTGAACCTTCTTATAGGAATTGTCTTTAGTGGCTTTCAGCAAAATGCATTTCATGTTATAGAAAAGCACAGAGGAAATTTTGGAACATGAGATTCGCCAGAAAGTTTCTATTTTTGCTTAAGATGTTGATTTAGGAAGAAGCCCAAGGGCCCTCCTCATAAGACACTGTGACTTATCTTCCTTTCCTCTTCCTACTCAGCCATTTACTTAAGAAGTGAACCTTCCCAGTGCCCCAGATACCCCTCAGAAGGACAGACTCCTGTTCCCAACATATCTTTGCCATTAAGATTTGACTGGAGAGACAAGCATGTTGTGACGTCAGTGAGAAACCAGCAGACGGTAAGTTTCCGGTCCTGTGTGTCTCTCGAGAAGAATAGGAAGCACTTCTGAGGTCAGGCTTGGCCAGACCTATGAAGACATGCATCATTTTTTCTAGGTAAAAACTCCATCATTCAAAAACACAAGGAAGGGAGGATCTGTGAGCGGGAGGTGGATGTCAGACGCTGCCTCTGTTCTCTGAAGATAAATCCGCCTTGGTGTGTGCACCCGTTAGAGGTCCTTTCTGCCAGTGCACTCTTGAGGGAGTGCCTCTCAGTCATGGTACCAAAGGTACCCCACCTCGTGGCAGGTAGCAAGCCAGACAAGGGGGCGGGGGAATGGCTGCTGACTACATAAGTAATTCAGACGGAAGTCAGCACTAGAGGTTAGGGGCTGGGTCCATTCACCTAGGAGCACAGCTGATCTCCTGGCCCTCAACTTCATATGTGAAGTTGAGGGCGCCGTCAGAGGTCCAAGCACCTCCTCAGCCCTGTGATATCATTCATTTCCTGTTCAATCTGTAGTTCTTAAAGCATGATCAATCCAGACATAAACTGCAATATACATTGCTAAAAACATGATCTGTGAAAAATTCTGCCATGCAGTGATGGAGTTACGGTAGACATCAGGTTGGACAGTAGTGTTAACATCACAGAGAAACACGTTAAAAGCCAAGGGGAAGCTGACAAGCGTGGGAACACGACTTCACAGATGCTGAGTGACTAAGTGATATGCAAGCACTGTGATGGCAAAAGTATGGTTTGGAAAGGGCTCAGCATGTGCTCGCAGGAGTAGAGAGGGAGGTCTGCAGCTGGCATGCCACTGTGACTGGCGGAGGGAGGGCCCTCTGAGGTCAGAAGGACGACAGTGCCAGGTGTGAGGGAGCAC
Source organism: Ctenomys sociabilis (assembly GCA_004027165.1). NCBI lineage: Eukaryota > Metazoa > Chordata > Mammalia > Rodentia > Ctenomyidae > Ctenomys > Ctenomys sociabilis. The sequence goes on along the minus strand of PVKA01004434.1, from coordinate 5,646 downwards.
GTCTGTGACACGCAGTGGCCCAGGTTGCTGCTGGATGTGGGAGGGGCATGTGTGTTCATGGTGGGTCCTGCCTGTTTGCACCTCACCATACACAAAAGGAAAGACCAGCGTAGGGGTCGGCGTGGTTTGCTCCGTGCACTGCAGGCTGTCCACAGCGACAACGCAGCAGGTCGTTCAGCCCTCCTTGGGGGCCAAGTGTTCTACAGCTGTCAGCTGCTCTGTCTTCCTCCAGTTAGAACAGTTTCTGGTGCTCATGCACCATGCGCATTGTCATGCGCCAAATTTTGCCATCAGATCCTTTTGCTTTATTCCTGGAGCCACAGGCGGCTGTGCATGATCCACCATCCAGTTCTTCCGAGAAGTATCTACACTGAGTCAAAGAAAATCATGAGAAAAGCAACAGATGTAAGAGACATTTGGGGGCTTTTTTAGATGTAGGACTTTATCTTGTGGCTTGTCTAAAAGCATATCTCAGAGTCCAATATTCCTAATTTTATTCTCTTTTCTTCAGCCTTAATGTGAGCATCAGCCCTTTTGTTTTTTAATCACTTTTTAATTAAAATCAAATAAATAGATCCACAGCAAGCATGAATGGTACCAATATTTGAGGAATGGCTGATGTCACTTTATCTGACAGGGCTTTCAAAGCCACCATGACATGCATGTGTGACACTTAGCTGATTGCGTCTGATAACACAACGGTGCACGCAGATGGTTGTTTTGTCAAATAATGAGCCCAACACATCATCGTCACCCTCTTGCCTCAGAGGTGGGATGATAGAATCAGAGAGCGGGAGGAGGAGAAGGGGCAGAAGGGTAGGGTGGAGCCCAAGCACAGAATCTCTAGGAAAGGAACAGCTGGTGACACTGGGGCAAAAGTACAAAACAGTGAACTTATAGACATGTTATGGCAAAAGACATGTTATAGCAAAAGTTAGAAATAAATTAGTATCCTGTGCCCATGCTCCTGCTGGGCCCCGGAAGCCTTGGCTGCTCGTGTCTGGCTGTCTCCTCCACAGCGCTGCCCAGGTCAGCTTGAGCATGTCCAGCTGCAGCGTCTGTCTTTCAACTTACCATATGGACATGTGCAGCTTGCTTGTACGTTCAGCCTGCTTCACATCCCCTGCACTCTGTGTGCATGGCACACTGGCCCAGTCTTATTCACTCCTGCTCTCCCTACTCTTCTCAGTGTCCCTCCCTCTGAGAATGCTCCTGATCAGTGATAAACAATTCCTTTTAAGCAAACCCATTTAAAGCAACTCCAACTGACACTGCACGGTATAATCCTTGTAATCTATGTAGCAAATCATGCATCGACGTGCTGTCAGCTTTGTACTTCCTGCTTGCAGACTGTATTTAAGCTAAACTCAAACCTGACTGGCCTGATGAGTGGAAACTGACTCCCAGCAGCCCACTGGGAAAGTTGCCTTCTGCCTCCTCCCTGTGAATAGTCTTCCACTTGGCTTGGTATTGTTTTTTCCTGCAACATCTCCACAAGTAAGATACTCACTGAACACAGACCCTTTCAGACCAGGAGTTATTCCAAGTGCTTTCCAAATCTCTGATAATCAACTGTATTTATAATACATAATACACAGTAGCAATATTACTAATTTATCTTTAGGAAACACCTAGATCTTGATGTTCAAAAGAGAATTTTCTTTCTGTTTTGAACTTGAAGAGCTAGAGGAGAGACGTGTATTTTATATATTTCCAGAATCTGGAGCTTCTGTTGAATTTCATAATTTTTTTCTTTTCTTTTTTTTTTTTTTTTTTTTTTTTTTTTTTTTTTTTTTTTTTTTTTTTTTTTTTTTTTTTTTTTGCGGAACTGGAGATTGAATTTCTTTAGCTTGCCAGAGAAGTGCTCATTCTACTGCGCCATCTCCCCAGCCCTTCATAACTTCCTGTACAGAGAGATACCGCTTGGTAATCAATGTTTGGCCTTCTCTGCCCTGCAGTGTGGAGCATGCTGGGCATTCAGCGTGGTGGGCGCAGTGGAGTCCGTGCGGGCCATTCGGGGGAAGCCTTTGGAAGACCTTAGTGCCCAGCAGGTCATCGACTGCTCCTATAGCAATTTTGGGTGCAGTGGAGGCTCGCCCCTCAGCGCTTTGGTCTGGCTGAACAAGGTACCTGGGTGGCAGCCTTTGGAATCCTGATCTCTCCTGTCCTGTTGCACTATAAACAGAATTCTAGTTACTGCATAGATTAAATGGTGCTTCCAGAGTCACACATTTACATGGCCAAAGCTTTACTAAGATTTAATAATTAATTGCTTCCAGTCAAATTAGCTATCAACCTATCAAAGGGAACAAAGGTTATTTGAGATCTGATTTCAGAAAGATCTTTTAGTTGTTTAACATTCATTGAACAGTAATTTATTTTGTGGACATGGCTCACATAATGTCCGTCAAAAATGAGAGCACGTTTCCACCCATTTCCACAGAACTTCTGAGTTTTAAGGTGAAAATGCGTATTAGAGATCATCTAACCCATGACTCTTCCTAGAGGAAAAAGGAAGAATTCAGAGGTGTCGCTGTGTCACCGAGTCAGAACTGCTCTCCTAGCCCTGCACCCTGCGCAAGGGCTTTGCTTGGTACCCACAAGTGCTCTCAATCTCCTCTGCCGTTTTGTTCATCCATCCTCAGCAGCATGAAAGCATCCAGTGAGGGCACTGCCAGGGTTTCACAAACCTTCACCAAAGCCCCTACTCCCAGAACCTTCCTTTGTACACTCCCTGTGTTCTCAATCAGAAGCTGCTCTATACAGGACAAACCACAACGAACCATGTGTCATCCCAGTTCTCATAAGCCCGGTATCCCAGACAGAAAAGTCTGTACAGATAGCTGTCAAAGTCCCGATAGCTGCCTGGCCGCACGGCATGGGGAGGGCTGGGCAGGAGGCTGGCCTCAGCCTCATCTGGGTCTGAACCATGTGCCGGTCTCAAAGCTAGCTCACTGCAGGACAGACTCCACGGGAGGAAGAGCCCCCATCAGAAACTCACCAGGTGAGGGGAGCAAGAGGAATAGGAGCAAGCCAGGAAGAAATTATTCATCCTAGTTGCCTAGGAGGCCTACAGCAAACCCTTGAGGATGTGACTGCAGATCTTACCAAGTCAGAGTATGCTCACGTGGTGACGTGGTTGAACCTAGTTTTGATATACTGAAGATTCTTACAACTGACACAGAAACACTTTGAGTATATTTATTTATTTTAGACACAAGAAAAACTGGTGAGAGACTCGGAATACCCATTCACCGCACGGAACGGCCTGTGCCATTACTTTTCCAGCTCACAGCCTGGAGTTTCAATCCAAGGCTATGTTGCATATGACTTCAGGTAAGCACCTCCCTCCGTTGGTGTTCTTAATTTAGGAACTACTGACTGTGCAGAATGAATAATTAAGTTGAAGCCTTCCTCATAGCCTCTGTTTTAAAGTATTTTTTCTTTCTCATTAGTCCATGTTTGTAGCACATAATGTTTCCATTCCTTACCTCGAATCACAGAGTACACAGAAGGCATTGTGATTCCTTTTCTACCCCCTCCCTCTACCCTCCCTCCCCATCTCTGCATCCCTCTCCCCTCCCTCCCCCAACCCCTTCCTTCCCCTGTTCCCTTCTTCCTCTTCTCTTCCCCCTTCTTCCCTCCCTCAACCCTCCCTCCCTCCACATCTTTCTGTCCCTTGCTCATCCCTCTCTCCCCCCTCTCTCCTACCTTTGCCATCCCCCATCTCCTTTCTTTTTTCTGTTTTATTTACAATACACAATTTTTATACTTTTGTGTGGAATCAGTACATGCACATGGCTCCACATGATCCTTTTCACATCTCCTGTGTTCTCTTTTTTATTCTTTTCTTCTCCTATGCTCCACTTGATTCTGACTCATGTATGCGTGGCATCTGTGCATGTCTGTGGGGAGCTGGGGTGTTGTCCGCGTCCTTGGCGTCTCACAGCCCATGCAGATTAGTCTGCAGGTGCTTCCCTCTCAGACCCTCGTGCTTCTCCTGCAGCTGGCCATGGATGTGAAGCGTTCACACCATGTATTTTGTTCTCCTAAGTAGGTGAAGACAACTCTTCTGGTTACTACAGAGCTTATCACTATTTCATATTTTAAGAACAAAATACTAAAGTAGTTTAAAGAATGAATTCCACAGTAGACACTCAAGCCCAGGCTGAGCAAAATCAGTTTTAGATGACACATATAGAAAGTTTATTGCAGTGTTAGAGTGCAATCCATCATACTCATGTGACGTTGCACCCAGCAGAGCCATGCAACGTGCGGACCCTGAGTCTGGGTGGTTAGGGGAAGAACCAGGCCTCAGCTGGCATTCAAACTCAGCCCTGAGGAAATTTAATGCTCATACTCTACCATTATGATTTTGAATGTTTTATAATTTTTGCATGTTTTGGTATAATAAATACCAAGTATAGGGGCTGGGGAGATGGCTCAGTAGAATAAGCACTTCCCTGGCAAGTGCAAGGGCCTGAGTTCAATCCCTGGTTCTGAAAAAAAAAAAAAAAAAAAAAAAAAAAAAAAAAAAAAAAAAAGTATGAGAGCAAAAACTATAGTTTTCTTCTTCTAGGACTCTGAAAAGTAAATATCAAGATAATGGGTTCCATGATCAGCCATGTAAAATGGACAGAAAGGTCATTTTTAATGAATTCCATTGTTATGCAATTCAGATTTTCTTCATCTGTGGATAAAATATCTCTTTGCTAGAAACTGCTGTCCAGCTGGCATGATTATTTACTCTTTCAAGCCACTAATCTAGCACAGCTTGCTGAAGCAGTAAACCACCAAAGGGTCTCGTAATGACCTGAGCTATCAGTGACTTGGCTTCAGAGTCCTTCACCCATAAAGCTGACCTTTGAGAACTGCAAATACTGCTCTGATCACATACTTGCAAGATCAATAAAGGCCAAATGTCAAGCAACATAGGATTGTTGACAGTGGCTGTCCTTAATAACTGTAAAAGCATTGTGTTTTTGTCGTCTTGGCAACCCAACACCTACATAGTTTACCTGACACCTTAACATTTCTTCTTTACTTTTCAAGACACACGCTTGTTGTGAGATTATACTTGCCATTTTTGGGTAACTCTCCCCCGTAGCTTCCGTATTCACTAACAGACTGGTCAGTCTCTTGAGTATAACAGGGTGTGACATAATGACAAAGTATTTCTAAATATCTAGCCTGTGTACTTTCTTTTTAAATTTTTCTATTTTAGGGAAGGGTCTATAGGGTGTTCAGGGTCCCACTACTCGATCAGACTTGTAGTGATCCCCTGTTTACAGCCTCCCAAGAGCTGGGATTACAGGCTTGAGCCACCAAACCCAGTCTCAATTGCCATCTCAGCGCCCTGGCACAGAAGGCCGACCAAAGGCCCAAAGAGCAAGAGGGCTCTTTAATAACGAATAACAATATTCATTATTAAAGAATTTCTATATTTTAAGTAAACAGCTTGCCAGCCAGCTATAAACTATTTCCTGTCTTCCTTTAGGCTATATGTAGCCAGGGGTCTGCACTCTGGTCTATGACACCCAGGCACTCATGCAGGAAGCTGCAATCACCCTAGGGGAGGCTTCCCTTTCTTTCCTAGTACCTGAGGTCACAAGTATAGACTAAATGGCTGGAGCTCCTGAAACACTT